>CM034150.1:864225903-864311837 GCA_019776745.2 Taxus chinensis
ATTTAGAACAAGGAAACATGAGATATGAAATTAATATTATGGTGTATTTAATATATGGGTATTTAAATCAATGAAGCATACGGTTAAAAAAATCGTACTTGACAAGCGTGAATAAAGTAGATGTTACATTTTGGTATTAGAATTGAACGTTGCAGCTCTTGGGACTTACTGGGTCCTTACAATTACTGAATTTTAATTTTATTAATAAGATAAATAGAATGGGAGAAGGATGTACCATGGATAACAACCAGACCAAATTATGCTTCGGGTTCGATGGTAAATAAGTTAGATAACTCTCTAACAGACCTTCATGACACACAAAACCAAAAAGAAGTAAGGAGCAGTTGGTTGAGTGTGAAAATGATCAGTCTTTGTAAAATAAATTTAATTCCTTAACAATCAGTAAGGGATTGATTGATTAATTTATTTTCATGATGACAGAGTTTTGGAACGTGAATCCAACACTAATATAAAAAACCTATAAAGGGTATATGAAGTAGATAGAGAAGAGGACTATCTAGTTGTAGCAATAATGATTTGAAAGGCCAATTAGGATATAATGAAATATGTAATAAATTCTGATGTGAAATGAGAAAAATTATACAAGAGTGTTAGCTCTTCTCCACCTGTAACTTTTAGAAAAGTGGTGGAAACAATGTGGCAAAAAATGTAGACTGCGAGAATGATTTAGACAAGAAATACTTGCTACGATTTTGAGTAAAAGGCAGAACAACATTACGGTGACTAATAAGCTAAGATGAAGGAACGTTTTTCCTTATGACATCAAGTAATTTAGGTATAATTTCGTGTTGCTATATTAATTATATACTAGTACAACTAATTTATTTGGTATCTAGTGATTATCTTAAATAGAAATAGAAATTTGATTTATTCTTTACGTATGATGAAAAATTGTAAACCTATGACTGTCAATGCAACACTGACATTAACATTGAATGAGAATCATCATGGAAATTTAATTTAATGGATTCTTAAAGGATTTATGACAATGATTAAAATTTATTGTTCAGACATAAATCAATGTTTTGTTGATAGGGAAGATAACCAATACATGGAAGCATGAAAAAACAGCCTAGAAGGTTAGAGAGAGGAATAGTTAGGATGAGTTAAGTAATCATTGACCATGAATTTATGATGAGGATAACCAAAGGGTCAAAAATAAAAATATATTTTGGTAAAACCATCTATAAAAAATAAAAAATCGGTGTGTGAATTGTAAAGAAAATTGAGGATTGCAACAAGGAACAGGTCTAGAAAAACAAGCGAGTAACAAAAAAAACAGCTTTGAAGACTTTTGGGAAATTAAAACTAGTGTTTTCCTTGTTTGTTTTGTGAAATATTACTTTTTTTTACTATTTCTATTATATATTTACTAATATTGTATGATATGACTGGCTATAATGCAAAAATTAGGTCATATTTATTGAATGTGTGACATTTTTGCTGTTTAAACAACTGCTACAACCAATTTAACATGTTTGTGAAAATTTGAAAACTTGTACTTGCAAGTTTCAAACTAATTTTTTGGATATAATTAATATTGGATAAGAATCTTTGATTGAAGTTTCTTAAATTCTTTTTGATTAGAGTAAATCATTGGGAGGATGATGTTTTTAAGGGGGAGGCATTGTAATACCCCTATTGATCAGTCATGTTGGATTATGTGTTGGGTTTGAAATGATTTTACAGTGGAATTGTATTCTAATTAGTGTTCTTGTTGGGACTATATGTAAAGGACATTTTGTCAGCATGATAGGATAATTTGATTTTACTCAGTTGATCTAACATACTTGTACATATTGGTTATAATATTTTTTACTTTATGATATGTTGTTTTTTAGCTTGTAGATTATGATCATATTGTTTTTTATTTTCTTACCTTCAGTTATGTTGATCATTTTGATTAGTTTAGTGATTCTAGGTATTGGTAAATATGATTCGCAATCAGGAGTGAATAGTGTTGACATAATTCAGGTAAGCTCTAAAGTGATTAATATATTTTGTCTTGATCAAATCTACTGACCTTGGTAAATTGTGGGATAGGTATAATTAATCTGAGACCAATTTTACGACTCTGCAACGATGATGCTTCAGTATAATACCATGGTCAGTTTATATGGCCTAGGCTATGATCTCGAAGTCATCATGATGAATGTGGATATGTATGTTTAAGGCATTGCTTAGTTGCACAAGGCTCTAAGGTTACTAAATTAAATGGGCCTAAGTTGATATGGAACCTAACCTTAATCTAAGCTAAGGTTTATGCATTAGACTTATGAAGGCTTGATCTATACTATCAAAGCCTTGAACTAGTTTTAAGGAACCTAAATTGAATAACCCATGTTGTTATTTGAATTGGAAGGGACTTAAGCTTAATCAAATATTGATTAAGTTGAGGACTAAATTTATATCTAAACTAATGTATATGGTTCAAATTAATGGTCTATGGGCTGATATGATGATTTGTCACCACCACCCCTTGCATGTACTCAATGCGACTTCTATTAAATTGTATTATAAGTCTGCCAACCACCCAATGTGGGGAGAAGTAAGAAAAGTTATGTTGTCTTCTACTTCATATAAATGTGTAATTCAACTAATATGAGTTTTTAATATCATGATAAATTTTTTCATGGAAATAGTTATACCACTAATTAAGGTGGGAAATTACACTCGACTCCTTATTAATGGCAGTAACTATTCACCCAAATATTTTGGGGCATGCAAGAGTCGACTGGAAAATTTGGAGTCAGTAGTGCTTTGTGCTTTTATTCAATGGTTTGCACTATGAGATTACATGTTGAGACGTTCTCCGTCATCCTATTGAGTTTTTGTTTTAATTGGTTACATGTATAATGCAACTACCAGTTAAAAGTTTTATTTGGATGGAAACTTTGATACGTTGTTATCTATAAATAAACTATGGAGGTTCTTTTTGGGTTTTGGTTTTGAATCCAACTCCAAGTTGGCTGGTTGTGGAAGATTGGAAAGAAAAGAGAAGTTGTAGCGACTCCTTGCACATGCATGATAGGCCCTATCTCTTCTCTACTATCTTGCTCCCACCAATTACTTACCTAGATGAAATTTTTATTTTAAGTTTGGTTTGTCATTTTTTATTATGGTTTTGGGTTTTTTGGTTAATCGTGATATCTTGATTATTCCCTGAAAATGATTGACTCTCTTGGAAGTAAGGCAATAGTTGAATAATAATGATGGAAGGTACTCCAGATTTAATATCTTGATGATTAGTTTTTAGTTATACTTATGTATAATATGAAGAGATAAGTGGCTTGTTTATGTATGAACTCTGTTGCTCAGGGTGGCTTCAAGGATGTAATGTAAATGCATATCGAATCCTTTAATGAGGTTTCAGTGTTTTTGTGTATATTCTTTTCGTTAAGGATAGGGAATCACCTCGTTGATATACAATATTCTTAACTGTGATTTTTATTTTCACTGTCAAGATGGATGTTTTTAGTCACCTATGTGGCTATTTTTGATAGATGATATGCATGTATATTCAGTTTTTCAGCCAATGAGGAAATACCCATGAATAAGGGTTTTGAATATAATATATTTTTATATATGGGTTGTATCCATGGACCTAAGGGATGAGAAGAAAATGGGTGTGATACATATCATGCTTGACTTTATCATTGATAGTGTGACCTCCGTTATGATGGAATAGGTTGCTCTGATAACATTGATGTTCCTTAAATTTATTGGTTGGGTCTGGGAGATGAACTTTCACTTAAAAAAGGTTAATGGTTCTAATTTCTCCTCATAGAAGCTTGTTCCAAATCAAAAGTCATATCTAGTATGAAACACTTTATGATTTTTTAATCTAAGTCTTAAGAACCATAAAACCCTATTGCTTTTTAATTTTTCTTTTTTTATCATGTCGGCTATTAAGGTGCGACTAGGTCACACGTAGGTGTGATTGGTTATTAAGTTAACAGTCTAATATGGAATGGTTCCAATGTGAAAAGTACCTTCAATGCTTATTGCATTTGTAAAATTTAAGGTAAAAGAGATTACCTTTCTAAGGATGCGTCAGTTGACTTGTGCTTGAATTATACATTATGATAATAATACTTTGTCATTTTCTCATGTTGATCAATGATTATTTGTTTTTATCACTTATTATTGAAGGGAAATTTGTAATCCATGCTAACTGTTGATCCATGCTTGCAAATGGAATCATCATTATTGTTACTGTATGTAAGATGCAAGTGACACAAGTTATTCTAAGGTTATCTAAGATCTTAGTTCTATTTACAAGTTTAGATATTTTTACCTTAAACTGTGTTACCTGTTATTCGGTATTCGTGATGGAGTAAAATTACCCTCATTTTATGTAGTGATAATAAAAATATTGATGCATATGTATATTAAATGAATTCTTATAATTCTTACTTACTAAGAGAAATGTACTTTATCGAATCTTATTAAGATGGTTTTCGATATACTATATTTCTTGAATGATTATGAGAAGTTATTAGTAGAAGTTGTGGAATTATATGACAATGTATCAGGGTGCTGACAATTACTATAACCCAAATATATCATTTGTTATTGAGGTTATCATTGTTAATGTAAACAAGTGGTAACCAGTTATTTGAGTGGTAAATAATTACGTGACATCTTTGAATGGTGGGCATATAATAATGAAATTTGATAAATACTTCTATACTTATTCTATCACAGTATTAATCAATATTATTAACTATCTGTGTGGGACCATGAACTTGTTGACTTGTATATATTATAATGATTGAGCCTTAAGAATTTTTGTTTCTATTGAAAGCAGTAAGGACTGTTTAATCTTATACATGCTATGTAAGGTTATATAGTTTAGTAGTAACTTTATGTTAGGAAGTTATAAAAGTAATAATGATACTATGAGTATACTCATACGGTAAACGGTAATTAGTGGATTGGCCTTAATGATTATAGTAAAGTATACTTGAGTGTTTACATTTAGGGTATTATTTAAATGAAATAAATATCATGTATCTACAAAGTGGAATCTGGAAATGTAAAAATATGATTTGTGATATTTTAGGTCAATTATGTGATTTTATAATAATGCAGTATTTCCCTATATGTAAATACTAGATGGCATAAGTTATTATGGGATTGATAGATCGTTATCATGCCAGTTCGGTTGGAACTGGCCCTGTACAATGGAATGTTTTCCATGCATGTTATTAACATGGCAGATTGATTATGAAGAAAGAAGTGTCTTACACCTTTTTCTCAGCGGTATGTATTTTGATGAAATCTATTAAAGTTGTTCTGATGTGAAAAGATTGAAAATAAGTGTATTTTTAAAGGCATGATGCTTGAACAAGATGTGATTATTTTGATAATCAATTGTGGAAATGTATTAGTATTATCTATTGATGATGGTGTACTGAATTGAGAATGCAATTAATTATATTATATTTTACTAAGAAGCGAAATTTATACTTCGTTGTGATGTTAACAATAAAAAGGTAGTTTCTAGTCATTAATAAAACATTATCTTTTAGAATACATATGTATTGCAATCATTATGAATAGAGTGACTTACATGGCTGTGCTTTTTAAATAATAAAGTATGTAATTAAATTATGGATTGTTGTAAATGTTGGGAATTAATCCTAATAAATATAATACTATACTAACACTTAATTGAGAAAAGAATTTAATACGCTTTAAGTACTAAACTTGCCAATGATGCATGCTAGTGTTAATAGTAAAATATGAATAGGGATTTAATGCGGAATGTTGAATTAAATCTGTAATTTGGAAAGTGTAATGATCATTATGAAAATTAATACATCAACAACGGAGTACAGAAACACAATGAAAATATTCTTGTGTATAGATATACCTATTAATAGTTGATACAACATGAAGGGCATAATCTGGATTACAAGTGCAAAGCATGTTATAGGTATTAGGCATAAAGGATGGACTTGTTGAACATGAATAAACAAGTTGGTACAAAAAGTGAATAGGTATGGAACAAAAAGTGATTTCACTCTTGTACCTTTATAACATCACCTTACACTTTATAAATTATTGTATACTCTAGTGATTAAGCAGGGTGATTAGAGTATTTCGATGATGAAAATAAATTGACAAGGATGTTGTCATCTGAATAGCAACACTATTTATATGGTGGAGTAACCTTTGATGAAATAACCAATTCACAATGGTACAGTATGAAGTAATTGCAAACTTTATGACAATTTGGTTAGTAAAATGTACTTACCAGTGTTGTATACTAAATGGATGTAGCAAATAGGAAAGGAATGTTAACTGAATGCTTAATTTTCAACTATGAACATAATAACTTAAGACTGGAAAAGAATCTATATAACTGAACTAGGTGATGGAAAAGTTCCTAATGATGAATGTTCCATCATGGAAGTGAGCATGGAATACATGTCTCTAAAACATTGATTCAAAATAGTGTAATTTGTTGATACATTGTCCTATAGTCACCAAGGATCTAAGTGTGGGAGGTCGGATGGGATTCAATGATGGAGACCCATGTAGATACTTAGAATGAATATTTGACTATATTTGATAGATGAAGAAACCATTAGTATACTTGTATACATGCTCGTAAATATTAACAAACTCGAAAAGATGTGTTTAGGGGGGTTGAGTAGGATCTGTACTCTCATGCAGCTGCACATGGTTTACGATAGTTATAGGATGAATCGACTAAGATTTTGTTAGTTCTAAATTAAGTTGATTTAGAACAAGGAAACATGAGATATGAAATTAGATAATGTTGGATTAAAGTATGGGTATTTAAATCAATTAATATAAGGTTAAAAAATTCCTAGTTAAGACACGTAATAAGTGGATATTACAGAAATAATTATGCGTAACACCGAAAACTTAAGTAAATATTGAAATTAAATAAAGGACTATCTAAAATGGAATATACCCACCAATGTGTACCTAATAGTGTGGGTTGTAATGCCACGTACAGATGCATTCCACTGCTTCCCATGGTGAAGCAAACTAAAAAGAAACACTAGAGGATCATTAGTAAAATAAAACATAAATACCTATCTAGGGGCCCATGGGATGGATGTTATGGATTTGGAATCATAGAGGTAATTTTCATTAGTTTCAAAGCCAAGCATCGGAAGCAATGTTGAAACGTATGTAAAAATATGAGGTCGAGCCATAGTATGATAGGTACCTAGATTCACAGAAAGGACCATGAGCCTACAGTGAGGATGAACAAGGACCACAGATATCCGTAGGAAAGTATAGGGTTGAACAATTTCTTTTGATGATATTTAGAATTATTTGGATTGTTGGCTTATCATTTTCATTGCTTTCGTGGTTGTTTATTTGGTATGTGATAATACCCCCGTTATTTAGTTAATATGATAATAATATTAGTTAGGTAAAGCGTGAGAAGGGAAATTGATAAGATAACCCAACTCTGCGATGTGAAAAATCCAAGAGGTGGAAAAAAAGCCGAGACATTCCAAGGTAGGATATCAAGGTGCAGTCAAAGAAACATAAATCCAAGCTAAATCAAGAACCTAAGTGAGGATGCACAAGAATTATGTGACCTAATAGGAAAGGAAAGGGTGAATTGAATCCAAAATAGGGGGAATCAAGACCATGCTATTCCAACGATAGGAGATGTCAGGGAAAAAAGAAACCCAAGATATGTGGAATCAAGACCGTGGCATTCCAATGATATGAGATGTCAGGGAAAAAGAGAGATGATGATAAAATTAAGTGGGGTGGAGATCCCAAGAAAAGAAAATATATTTAGATATGTGTGTAAAACCCAAGGGGGGTCGAGAGCTCAAGTGGAGGCAAGAGTTCAGGACAAAGAAAGATTAATGAGATTTAAAATGGGGTGGTGGTTCATATGTAGATTGAGGTTGAGGAGGTTGAGGGGAAGGCATGTGGTTTTGAGAGGATTTGGCCCCACGCTTATGAGTGTTTGAAGGGGTTTTGAGGATAAGGATGTTTAACTATGTTAAACCTGATCATCATCATCAATGTGTGTAATATGCATGATGAGAGTAGAAGAAAGGATTTGAAGAAGAAGTTGTGTATCCTTCTTGGTTTGGTCATTTTTTACTTCAGCTTCAATCTTCTTTATATGGTGTCTATAATATCTATAATCATAAACATCATGCCCTAGAGCCTCATGCCATGTACAATATGGTTTTACCTGAAAGGTTTGATGAGTCGTAAGGGAAATAGTTGGGAAGAGAGATCTCATAGATTGTAGAGGGCTAGTGAGTGTGTCTGATAGAAGTACCAATGTAATGGGTGAGGATAGATCTGATGGAGAAATGTGTCACCTAGTCATCAAGGCACAATAAATAGGATCATCACCCATGAGGTCTTCGTTGTCATAGTTAAATTTAGAAATATTATCTTTGTTCAAGGAGAAACAGTCAGCTAAGTTGATGTTGTTATGTGAGAGTGTGACTAGTGGAGTAATCTAAAGCTTAGGCACCACTGGAGAGGAATTGTTAATAATGTTCAGGGATTTCTTTAGGCTATTAGCCATGCAAGTTGTGTTTTGATAGGGGCTGATATAGTTGATAGAGGCATTGTCATCTTTAGATGTCATAAACCCTGCAGAAGATATTTCACAAGGGTTGATGGTGTCTGTAGAGGCATTGCTAGCTCTAGACGTTATCAGACTTACAAAATATATTTCACAAGAGTCGATGGTGTCTAGAAAATCAGGATTTTTATCTTAAGAAGTCTGTTGTTGAGGTATAAAAGGGTATTGAGGTGTTATTAGGAATATGTCATAATACATGTAAATGGTATTTGTTTTGAATCTGGAATTCCTCATTTGAGCCAAGGAACATTAATAGTGTGAAGGTTTTATGGTGCCTATGATATTTTTCATGGGTCTTATATGATTCTGACTTTGACAGTTGGAATGAGATATTTCTAAGGACTTATATTTTTCATTTTAGACCTTTTGTGATATCTCACTCTGGATTGGTGGAGAAGGAATATGATTCCCATGCACACCCACCAGCGGGGGAGGTGTATGATAAGGCATGTTAGGAACCACATTTTGAGATATTAACTATAACATTTGATTATGCATCTCAATCATGCTAGTTGTGGTTGTATCATGGGATAAGGCCATATGTTCTGGGAGTATGATTATCACTATGTTAAGGTCTATAGAAGAAGAGTGATATTTAGATTTGGGTGTTTGTTTGTAATTTTTATGCTCATTAGTGGGAGTTTTAGGGGACTCATTATGATCCATTTTGCAAGGGGAAGCCTAATCATGACTGAGTGCTTCTTGATTAGAATGAGGCCTAGTTATTTCCATGGTGCTGGTAGGTATCATTCGGAAACCTCTATTTTATTCAGGAGTAAAAAATTCATTACTGTTAATATTCTTAGTGATAGATCTAGATTCTAGGATCAATCTTTCCAACCTCAACCATTTTACACTCACCCGAGTAACCTTACTCTGACTGATTAGAGGGACGAGTTTGGGAAAACAAAGTTTCACAAGTGAGATTGAGGCATGTGGGATAATTGGTGCTTATAGGATTAAATCATTTTGAATCATGAAGAGGAGATTTAGACACAAAGGGATATCCCATGGAAAATTTCAAGTGGTTCAAATGTACCAAAAAGATCTTAAAAGAAGACACTAGTGCAGTCTAGAAACTTAAAATAGGATTATGAAAAAGTGTGATCTAGATAGAATCGGCCTTGCACCTATTTTACATAGGGAATAATGGTATCAGGAATGAAAACGAGTTAATATAAACACAATCATCCATACACATATTTTACATAGGGGATGATAGTGTTGGAAATGAAAATGAGCTAAGACGGACACAATCAGACATGCAAAATTTTTACAAATGGGTCAATAGTGTTGGAAATGGAAATGATCTAAGGCAGAAACAACCATCCTTGCACAGATCTTACACAGGGGATGATAGTGTTGGAAATGAAAATGAACTAAAACAGGGACAATCAACCCTACACATATTTTACATAGGGGCCAATGGTGTTAGGAAAAATTGATTTTTTAGGTTTTTTCTAAATTTGAAGGATCGAAACAAGATGAAACTAAAAATGGATGGTTTTGATGAGTTATGTTGGATCAAAAGGTACAAAATAAATATTCATGTCGGGTTCACCAAGGATGTATGAAGCCGATGTGAAGACTAATGAAATAGAAAAAGGTAAATGTGAAGATTACTCAATCAGAATAATGAGTAGGGATTTGGATTAATGGATGTTTTTAATGAGTTGTGCTTGATCAAAAGGTTCACGTCAAGTTCAATAAGGATGTATGGTGGGAAAAAATATGTCTATACATTGTGCACTCTTATCATCCGTTCAACTAGGGTATCGAGGTGACATGTAAGGGACATACCTAGACTGACACACAACAAATAGAATTAAAGGGGGTATAGTGACTATTAAGATCTCATACCCAAAAGGAATTTTTATCTTTGAATCAAAACAGCCTATTGTTTACACAATTGTGTTTCCTTGAGCTCACACTATGATTGGATAACATGGGTACTATCTCCAAGTTGTGGGACTTGCTTCTTGAGATAAACCTCTAGAGAAATCTAGTTCTTGCTCCTAAACTACCTGCCACAATCTACTCTAATACGGGAAAAACTATCTATCCTAATCTAACTTTCCAAGGGAATAAGGAGAGAGAATGCGTGAAAACAAATCCTACACTAAAGCGGTGATACACCAGAAAAGGAGAGGATGAGGGTAGCCTTCCAATGTGTGAAAAGTGGAAGCAAAATGCATGCCAAAAGAGGTGATGACAGTTCTCCACAATCTAGTAGAATGCATTCACAACAATGTTTCATACACACATAATGATAATGAATCCCTACAAAGCATAAGATAGACACAATATATATGTAATGAGATTGAAAGGGCAAGAGGAATACAAACAAACACAACAGGGGAAGATACATCCACAAACTTGCAACTATTGCTTCATGAGTATGCACAATCCAATATATTACAAGATAAGGGCTTGGATCACCATGCAAGGAGTCCACTATAAGGGTCTAAATCACATTGGTTTCACAAAATAATTTTGACAAATTTTTGCTACACAAAAACTACCTCCTTTTATAATGATCCCAACAATCCAATTTATAGAATTCTAAGAGGAGAAATAGAGGGAAAAATGAAAATCCTGAAATTTGTCTTATCACCACTTGTAAGAGGTAGTAAATGAAGTTAAATTATGTTCTTTTTCTTGCAAAAGGCTCGCCATGTTGTCCCATGACTTTCAGTAGTGAGAAATGTCAGCCCATGCTTCATTTAATGCACCCCAACTACCAAATAAAACAATGTTCTGAACTAGGCATGTTTTCTATGAAATCACCATCAATTCCTTGTAAAATCCTAAATTTTTTTATTTTTGTGTGTTGGCCTTGGATCCAAGATTCCAATGGTATAAGTTTTGTGCAATTTCATTGAGAACTACAAAAGATATGGCATTCTGAGTGGAGGCAGTTGTTTTGGATTTGCTAGGAATTTCTGTAATTTGACGGGACTGGGTATTTAATTGACTGCAAATGGATATTTTTCTTTATTTTTCATATATCTACCCTCATCAAAATTAATGAATCGGAGCTTTAGATCAAAATTTATGGCCTTTTGAAGTTTGGGAGTCAGGCATGAGGCGCGGAAGGGAAATAGAGGGAAGGCATGTGCGTAGGTGCACACACAAGAGGAAGGTATACCTATAGAAGGCATGGAAACAAGGTGCATGGGTGTTCAACTAAAGGAGGGCATGTGGCACAATAGGGTGTACACAGGTGCACAAGAGGAAGAGTAGGGATGACCAATTTTAAGGCATGTCTACATAAGGGCACTCTAGGAGGGCGCGCGAGGAGCGCGTGAGGGGACAGAAAAGAAGGAACGTGAGAGGAAAGCAGAGAGAATGTGCATGCGTAGGTGTGTGCATTGTATAAAATAATGTATACTTACGAAAGAAAAGTATGGAAGCAGTGAGTGAATACCTAACTGAGGAAGGGCTTCTAGCGGTAGAAAGAAAAGAGGGCATGCAACAGGAAGACCCAGAACTTAACTGATTTGGAAGGCATTTGTAGAGGGGTGCATGAAAGAATTGTAAGGTTTGGGGAGTGTGTGGAAGGACTACAGCCTATGCAAAGTATCAAATGAGCAATCCTGCATGCGTGTAACTTGAAATGTAAAGCATCAGAGTCAGAATGAAGATACAAGTTATCCAAACAACTAGGAGAGTTATTTAGATAACAGGAAGTAACCCTTATACTAGGACAACCTAAGGTTTTGTAGACCCTAGGTCAAAACAGAGGAAGGGACCCTATTGAGGTATCAACACTACAGGTGGTGATACTGAAAAAAATAAGCATGCAAAGTCTATAATAACCAAAGTAAAGCATGTAACATGAAATAAATAACTGAATATAATATGCTAGCCTAGCATGTGCATAAAATACTAAGCTAACATAAAATAACAAGAAAATATAGGATACTACTCTATACAAAATGAAAAGTTGGGTTAGAGCACTTACCTATTGGGGGTAGTCGATGATGCATCTATCTCCCAAAGGACCATACATAAAGAGAGCACAGATTTTGGGTGGAGAAGGGGAAACAATCCAGTCCTAGCTCACTTTTGGTGACCCAAAAATACAAGACAACCAATCCAATTAAGAAGAATCTCCAAGAAATCCAAGATTTGGGTGAGCAGATGCAAGTTGGTACAAGAGAGAAGCTAATGGGAAGTTCCTTTTTGAATTTTTTATGATGTGTATTATGTGAAAATGTGAGTTTAGGTATTTATAATGACACCATCACCCGCGGGTGAAGGTGCCAGTTAGTAATTTGAAATAGTGCTAACATAATTTCCCACGGGAGATAGAATTTTCTAAGGAGGGAAATGCTAAGGGGTGAGTGCAAAGTTTCACAACAAATAAAAAGATTGAAAGGAAGAATTAATATGGCCCTGATCAAGTAAGATGTAAGAAGAATCTAAAGGAAAATAAAAGGATAATAGAAAAAAATACATAAATAGGAAAAAAATCCATTCTCTCGCCATATATCATCCCTAACTCAATGGTTATGTGAATAATTATACCCTTATCCCAGAACAAACCCCTTAAGGCACTTGTTCCTAGAGATAGATGCATTAGAAAACTCTAACATGAAAAAATAATTGTTAGTAATAGGTATGAAAATAGAAAGCATAAAAAATCAGGTGTATACATGTATTAATATGCTTTATAACATAGAACTATACCTAAATGCATAGATTTTGTGTCTACATTTTCCCCCACTTTATGTTGTTGAGTGAATACTCAATAACATAAAGTAGATAGAAGATGTGTACCTTGTAATCTAGAGAGGAGTGTATCCGATAGCGTGTCAATTGGACAAGTATCCATGTGAAGTGTGAAGTGATCATGATGTGAAGCGTGGCAACTAGGAAAAGGAGGTATACCCTAGGGGTGAATTGTATGCGTAGTAGCATGTTGTTGGAGTTTTTGTTTGTTGATGTGAGATGCTTCTTGTTTCTTATAATTATAGACCTATAGAAAAAGAGAAAGAGAGTAGTAAAATTCTTGTGTGTGAAAAATCAAAGTAACATATGTATAAGTAACTATAAAGTGTGTAAAAGTAGTAACTAAAGAAAAAGCACACTTGATGTATGAGAGAGTATAGGATAGAAATTTTTCATGATTACTTTAGAGATGTTGCGGATTTGAGCATCCTACCACCAAGGGTGAGGTTTTTGGGTGATCTCACGCCAAGAGTGAGGGTTTTGGGGAATCTCACACCAAGAATGAGCTTTTTTGGTGATCTCACGCCAAGGGCGAGTTTTTTGGGAAATCTCACATGAATAGAAGAGTTTTGGGGAGAGGTTTTTTCTCTCATTCTAGGACACTTCTCAAATGATAAGTGCCACTAAATATTGACACGTCTCGATTTGTAACCGAATCATAATTTTATTAGAATTGAATTGTAATTAAATGATTGAATTTTCTAACTAAATCTAAGTGTATGATATTGTAGCTCTATATTGTAAACTACATGAAACTATGTTGAACTCAGAAACTGTCTGATTTTTCACTTAGGAAACAAACACCCAAGTGGGACACAAGCACCCACCATTATTTTTTGATACTAAGCATTGGTTTCTTCTCAATATTTGTGATCCAAGTTTGATTCTTAACCACTCTGTAACTGTATTCCTTTCCCAATTCTGTATTGTGCTATTCTATTTTGGAGATTTGTGCTATTATAAGGGTTATTTTTTCACCCAATAGTTTCCTCCCTTGTTGGGTGTATGTGAGGAATGTAGGAGGAGGAAGCCATAACGAGAGTACCTGAAACTAATATGCATATGTTGGATTGGATACCTGTAGGAGTAGCAGATTTGTATGGTATAAATCAATGCACGTGTAAAAATAGGCTAGAAATAAATTTTAGTGTAAAAGAGATAGAAAGCAATAGAATATAATGAAGCAAGTAACGATGAAGAAAATATGTAACGCAAAAATTGGGTTGCATACATGGTACATCACTCATAATGTCACAAGACCCACAAACAATAGCAAACAAGAAGTGATAGGTAGTCATGGTGGTATAGAATCTTGCAAGGAAAATGCTACACATGAAGCACCCGTAAGCATATTAAAAATACAAATAGTATGTCAAAGCATGTATATATTAGTGAAAAGTAAGTGACTATAACAAAAAGTAGTAAATAAGGTAGTTATAGGACCTATGATGTGGATTGGGAGATTATCCAAGGTAGATTCCCCAAGAGCCTTGGAAATACTGGTAAAGAGCGGTGTCGAGCATCATGGATTGTGTAAGAATCTATACAAGTCATGTATTCACATCAAGATACCATGTGAATGTGTATGTGTGTATAGAATAAATATAATGACATACTAAGTATCTGGATATCATAGGAATCAAAGTGTAACATGTAAGTAGTATAAGTTAACAAGAGTAAATACAACCAAGATAGGTAGATTCCATGTAAATGTGATGGTGTGTTATAATATGAAATATGTGTAGATGAGAGGGTCTGTGTTTCCCCCCAACAAATATGTGTTTCATGAGATTCATTAATAATTTCTCCCTCAATAGTCAAGTATGAACCATAGAAAAATAGTGTGTCATCAGGTGGCAAAGGTATTGTATGTGATAGAGATTAGATGTTAGGAAAAATTTACCATGAAGCACAGTGTTTGAAGTATATAAAATAATTTATGGTTATATGATAAAGACAACCAATATTAATGGAGGGGGGGATAAAGTATGATTCCCCCCAAGTGTGTGAGTGAGGTTCATTTAATTACCTCAATAGTCATGTATGAGGCTTGATAATATGAGTGTGTCATTGATTAACAAAGGTATTGTATACGATTGATAGAGTATGTAGTAGTAACTTTTTTTTGTATAGATAGGAAGAAGTAATGTTATAGGAAGAAAGTGAGGAGGGGGGAAGTCTAATGCCCCCCAAATGTGTATATCAGGAGCTGCTGGAAAATAGATGTGATCATTGTGAGAAAGAATACCCAGAGTATGTATAGTGAACAAAAGGATGTGTACCATATGCATAAATTAGTATGTGTATCATTAATAGAAGGATCCCTAAGTAATCATGAGGAGAAAAGTGTGTATGGAGTGGAATAGGAGAGGAAAGGGAAGATGTAAGCATAAATAGATGTAGCAAGGTGTGCTCATAGTGTAGATAGGAGAAAGTACTGCTAAAAAGATTGACTTAAAGTGAAAAGAAAGAGGGAGATATAGGTTTTTATGTGATTAGAATGGATAGGAAAATTCTGATTAGAATGTGCAGCTATGGGGGGAATTCCGATGCCCCCAAGTGTTCAAGTGATGGAGATATATCTGATGCTAGGAGAGATAACATGTCATGGTGGATGATGTTGAAATGGGTCATGAGTATTGGTATTGGTGTTAGGAGGATCAGATTCGCCAAAGGAAGTTGTAGCATTGAGAATGAAAGGAATTTTTTTTTGATGTGGTAGGGAGGAAATTTTCGTAATCTCCCATGTATTCAAATAAAGCATCATCAGTAAATAATGTATCTAGTTCATGCTAAGTGGGGGAAGCAGGATCACCAATAATCTCAGGGTATAGTAGAGTAAGATCATGAGTATGAAGTAGTGTATACTTGAGGAGAAGATGTGGTGGGAATAAAAGGAGCATGCGGAGAGAGATATTTGATGCCGAGTTTAGTGTATTGCATGGGAATGGAAAGATTACCTATAACTGCATTTCCATCTTTACCTAATCTAGTGACATTAAAACCATAACAAAGCATATATTGATACCCAGGACCATACTTTTTGAAATTAGGAGGAGATGTGGTAGAAGTAGGGGCTTTGAGAGAATGATCAATAGTGTTACAAAAGGGAAATGGGGAGGGATTTTCTAAGGCCTCATATACCACACCCTGGTATAGTAATTTAAGACACACATGAAGGGTTGAAGGGACCATATGCATTACATGGATCCAATACCATCTGAGAAGAATATTGTAATTAATATTATTAGGCATTACATGGAATGAGATAGGAATAGTGTATGTCCCAACATTAATGGGAATTGTGATTATACATAAGACCCTTTTAGGAATATTATCATAGCCAGAAATACTAATAGATGAGGGAGTTAAGGATGCTTTGGAAAGGCCAATTTATTGAAGGAATGATAGATTACAAATGTTAAGACCATATCAATTATCTATTAAATCTCTTTTCACCCCCATATTATGGATGTGAACGTGAATATAAATGGGCGATCGTTCTCTAAAAGAAATTGAGAAGGAATTTTAGTAGATGTAAAGGTAACATGCTCTTCGTTATAAGATAATGTCGTAGTGAATCTATGATAAACATATCTGGGAGAAGTGTTAGGAAAAAAGGATTGTATTTTGCACTCACATTCAGGATTTTCCTATAAGAATCTAGGGAGAGAGACATTCATGTTAGTGAAAATGGAAGGATCCAACGGTATCGAGGGTGACAAGAAAGATGTAGGTAATATACAAGACTAATATCTAGTGTTAAAATAAGGATTCGAGTGGTCGATCATGAGTTGGGGTTCACCAAATGAATTAATATAAATCAAATCAAATATTATTTTAGAGTAATTTACTGTAATGAATGATATTCAGGTAATTAATTATAGTAATGTGCAAGCACTAAGCATTCAATAATATAAAACCCTAGTAAAATGGGAGAGGGATGATGAATTAGCTAATTATGTGTGACCTGGGAATGATCAGGATTTTCTGAGTGCTCGATCTAGCTTGAAACAGTGTCAAAATGGATTGTCAAGGGTTCAAAAACCCAAGAATGTACAGGAAAAGAGTGCTTGCAAGAGGATAGGAGCACCTCGGGCACTATTGATTAATCTAGGTGCTTTTTTCTATTAAAATCATTGGAACCTAGATTTTTCTGGGTCATAAGGTCTTCATTGTTACTAGATCTTTATCTCTCTAGTTTCAACGTTAGGGTTCCAATCACACCTATAACCTCCAAAAAAATTACTACATGAACATTCCCATAAACCACATCAAATCTAATAAAAAATATGTAGAATGTGGAGTTAGACTCACCTTGGAGGTCACCTGAAGAGTGAACTTATGACTGAGCACTGCATTACATCTTGGACTCCATGTAGTTCTTTATGATTATGTGTGTATCTATGTCTCCTTCCCTAGATTTCCCTTATGCAAGTTGCATGATGATAGCGAGCTATATCTAGATTGTCCCAAATATGTAAAATGTGTGAGATGGAATAGAATAGTCTCCCCTCTAATGCAGTGTATGTAGATCAATACATCCCTTGAACCTTGTATGAATGTGCTAGATGTATGCTTTATAGTGCTCATATGCCTTTGTTTAAGGTGAAGTGGTGATAGATAATGCTTATAGTGTTTTCCCCTTTATTTAGAAGAATTAACTATATATATATATATATATATATATATATATATGATTCCCTTGTTTGAATTTCATAATTGACAAATGAAAGGCCAACCCAAAGTATTAAAATTTGATTAAGAAGTGAAAGGGACACAAAAGAGTAAGAAAAAGAAAGAGAGGGACATGAGCACCTGGATGCTTGTCCTAAGTGGGTGCTAGTGTCTAAGGCCATTAAAAGATAAATCATTCAAGTGTTGTTAGAGCTATAAGATGTGTAAAATCTAGTAAAGTGCAAGATATAAAGCAACAAAAATGCCAAAAGGAGTTCTCAACCACTAGTTTTCTTTCTTAGGAATCATGTATGCATTAGTATGCTTTAGGACCTAGAAATCTACCTAGGTGCATATATTTTGTGTCTATAATATCTTATGCATGATGTTGATAGATAAATGTTCCAAGAAAAATTGTCCTAGTTGTGAAAATGAATAGAGGGAAGTTTAGCAATGTTTTTATACTTGTTAAGAGCGGGCCCAGCTAATGACACCAAGAATTTCCTTAGCATAATGTCCTCATCATGAGCTATAAGATAGAAAGCGTGATGAAATTCTCGAATGTGTTGTTGTGGATCTTCCTTACTATAGAATTTGATAAACTTTGGAATTTTCTAGTGATAAGGATAGGGTTTAAAGGGAACTAATGGGTTGATAGGCTCATTACATATTTGTTTTTAAGAAAACATAATTTTAGGGTCCATGGTGATAGGTTTGAGACTCACGATTCTACTTATCAATGCTTGCATGGGATCATTTTGAGGGAGTTGGATGGTTGAGGTTTTAGTTTACTTATAGATGAGAGGGTTTGAATGTTGATATGGTAGAAGTGGATTTTGAAAAGGAGGAAAACTTCCTGTTATGTTGTAATTTTACTGAGAGACTAATGGTTGTGAGGAAGATTGAATATACTGATAGGGTTGAGGAAAAAAACTATTGATAAGAGGATGCAACAGTTTTGAATACTATTTATCTAGAATGTATCAATATTGTAGCACACTTGTCATAGTGATAGTATGCGATAGGGGATGAGTGCTAGTGATAACACGTGTATTAATGGTTGGTAAGGACGTAGGAATAGATACTACTAGATTTTGGACTACAGATGTAGATTGTTATGAGATGATGAGTTATGACATGGCCAAAGGAATATAGAACTAGGCATACCAAAAAATATTTTTGGGGGAGGAAAAGAAGTAGAATGGGTGTAACTAAGCATGAGTGGTGAAGTGATAATGGGATTTTGGAAACCCTGAGGGTTAGTTGAGTACATAGATGACATGGGCCCTCGTTGACTAATAGAAGGAGTTTAGACACCCAGAGGATTAGCTAAGGATGTAGATGTCGAGGGCCTTTGGTGATGAGATAGTGTTGAGTTCAAAGCTAACTACGGAGCAGATGAGATAGGTTTTGATGTTCTTGTATTACCTGTGGTAGGATAAGGAAAAATTTTCTAGATAACCTACTGATAAGAGGGATTTATAATCCATGAGTGATCGAATGTTACAGTGGTGATAGGTGGTGTAGGATCTGGCCTATAATGGGGAAGGAGGATATCTCGGGAAGAAAGATAAATATTAAGGGAAATCATATTGTTGTCTATAAATTCTTTGAATACTGGATCTCTACTGTGAAAGAATGGTTGAATGGATTCATCATGGATTTTGGATGTATTTGATTGTACATTGGGGAGTGTGGTGGCTCTTGACATGATTTAAGGGATTTTTGTAAGGGTTTGACATGTCTGTGGTATTCTGAATACGATATTTTTGTATAGTCAAAAAAATGAAACAAAAAAATAAACAATGACATAAAGATCTTTAATTAAGATGCAAGTCACATAAGCAGCAAAAGATTTTAATTATCTTGATTTAAGTTGAAACATGTGAAAAGAAAAATATGGCTGAGAAATGGTACTAAGAATTAGGTCAGCTATGGTTAGTTTCAGGCGTGTTTAAGGTTGGATTCATTGATATACCTGAGAATATATGAGGCCCATATATGTGTTGTTTTCAATACGAGGCATGATATTGGGGCCTACCCCATTACTTCATGCTCTTGTAGTGATAAGGGTGTCAAGTGCTTAGCTGATATACCACCCACCAATTGTTTATACTCAGCTAGAACATCAATTCAGCTTCCCCCTTGGTGATGAAATCCAAGTAGGTAGACCTGAAAGGAAGTTTTTAAAATGCAAATTTTATTTTTAAGGTGATTAGGATGTGTGTGAAGGGAAATGGTGAATGCAATATTAACCCCTATTTAAGGTAGATGAGCAGGTAAGATTGAAGCTTCTTTTTAGGACCCAAAATAAAAATTGATTTTGATGAGGAAAAATAACACAAGATGCGATTCTAAAAGGAGATTGAAAGAGAAAGAAAAGGCATACCTTTGTTCACTAAATACACCATTTTTAATTATTTTACGCATTTTTGAGAAATATACCAGAGGACTCCACACTAAAAATTTAGTTATTGTGACAAGAAATAGATTTTACTATTGAAATTTGAAATTTGATCGAAAAGGGACTGGGGTCCAATAGGGTGTGCCAAAATGTTTAGGTAGATTTTGATTTCACTCTCATTATATGAAATAAATCACCAAAACTCGAAAAATAATAGGTTTTAACGATACATGTGTCCACAATGTCTTGATGTATGAGTAAAAATGGGCACGAGAGACTCCTTCTTTAAGAGGGTGAGAAAACCTGTACACAAATAGATATTTTGAAAAGAGAGATGTTAGATAAAAATATGACGAGTTGTTTGGAAAAGGAAAATCCCAAGAACCAAAGGGCTTCCTTTGATGGGTGTCAACTTATTTTTATATAATTAAGTTGGAGATAATGATGGAAATACAAACAGTATCAAAGGATCTGGATAGAGAAAATCAGTTGACGTCCTAAATGAGAGGCTAGGGAGAGTTAAAAATGTTTTCATAGTAACGGTTGGTTTCATAAAAATTTTCAAGGAGGACTTCCAATTTCTTGGTGATATCGTACGGATTAGGTGTGAAAGCGATGGCTTAATTTGTACTTGATATCTGACTTCTCCCACATTAATTGTTGGTGCACAATTAGTAAGTAAAATATGGTATCTAGTTCATATCCTTCACCTTGAATGATTATCTACAGATAGAGGGCACTTGAAACACATATTAACATAAAACAAATTATGAAATGAATTTAAAACATACTATATTTGATTAAAGGACTGAGAAGTAGGAATTGTTGATGATTTAGGGAATTCATTGGAGATTCAAGGGAATTGCTTGTGATTGCTATGTAATTTTATAATTTGAATAGAATGAGAATTTATATTTTGAATGTAAGATTGAATGACTGGATTGTTCTTGATGTGTAGATAAATAAGGGATGTAAAGAGACAATAATACCTTCCCTATAATGGGAAATGCAAATAATGAAGGTTGTAGAAAGGCCTTACAATGGTGTGAGATTTTCAAGGGTTTGGAGTGGCTCCACGGTGTGTTATGTTATAAATAATGTTGTCTTAGTCTTCAGAATGTCATAATTTTGATATAATGTCTATCCAGCCCCATTGATGGAGGTTGGTGGGTTTATATAGAATCACCAACAATTTTGGGAGTTGTTGGTGACCCAGGAAAAGTGGGGAGAACTCACTTGAAATCAGTTCAAACCACCTCCAAATGGGTGAGTTTCATGTTGGGGGTGAGAATAGATGGGTAAGAGTGTGTTAGGGAGGTTTGGAGGTTATGAGAGTTTGGCCTTACTAGGATAAAATAGGTTTAGGTGGTTTAGGAGGTTTAGGATGGGGAAAGTGAATATTTATGGGAGTAAATGAATAGTACAGGGGTAAAATATTATTTAGGTATTGATGGGACTCAGGCATAGTGATTAAAATATGGATATGAGTTGTGTGGGTAGGTCACTAAAGGTTGTCGAAAACTAGTGTATACACATAATTGCTAAGAAACATGAGTTTATTAAGTAAACATGCTTAATGTATACATTATATAGAGATGGATTTACCTAATGGAGAGGGTTTAAATCAACAAAGGAAAATTTAGTGGAGAGAACCACAACTTAAATATTTCGAATATGAAACTATGTAAATCCTTTTAGATAATTAAATAAATTAATCTATTTGAAATTTTACCTCATTGAGGACATTGGAAACCTATTGATTGAGGTATACACATCATATAGGATGTGTAAAAATGAGTAATTGGAATTCTCATCATACCTTAATTATATTTTTGTTGATAATTGGAAAAGTAGGCAATGAGAATCCATTATGAATTGGTGGAATTGATAACCATAGGTCTGAGGATTAGAACCTGGCTCATAAGAACAAAAGTATGATTGAATAAATTGATGACTTGGAAAGAGAATCATTTAACTTGATTTTAATTTAGAATCAATTTATCTTAATTTATGACTTGATGTAAATTTTAATTATTATAAAATGAACGTTACTATGACTTAGTTATAATTTAGTGGGATTTTATAATCCATAGGTCCCAGGATTGAAACCTAGCTCTTAAGGATGAGAAATATAATCAAATCATGTTTTAGTGGAATGAATAACTAAGGAAAATTAATTCCTTTTCTCTTCATTATGATTTGGAAGAAATTGGATCCTTCTTTTCAATATGACCATTTATAAGTCATGGTTTTTCTAGATTCTGCGTGGAACAAATCTAGTGACTTTTTTATGTGAACGAATTGATGTTTTGGATCTTGAAAATGATGAATCCTTTAGACATGACATGAATAATGGAATTGTGTGAGGATGGACATATAAAAATAGGTTTAGGATAATGGTAATCTTGATTATCATAACTAGTATGGGACAGTTACAGAGTTGTTATTACTAGAGTGCTACTCCTAATTTGGGATGTCTCTAAAGTGATAAAACCTCGTTAAGATTCCTTGTAATCATGATAGTCGTAGTTTGTATGGGATGGTTATGAGTGGAATTATTTCTTGGATATTTCTCTTGGTTTGGTAAACTTTAATCCTTTTTTTTTTATTGTTTCGTTAAACTATGGAATCATATCACTAGGAAACTAGTTGTTAAACATTGAGCCCTCATTTATGGGTAAAATTGAGTATGAATTAGATACTCAAAATTGAAAAATTAAAAATTAAAAAATTAAAAATGGAACATATTTTAATTAATTCAAGATGTTGACCTAGCCTTACTGAAAAATGAAACACATAAAAATACAACATATGTTCTAAGACTATTGATGGGACAATATAATTCCCCTGTGATGATTTGGAATTCTAGAGTTAGGATCATTGTAATAGAAATTTTTTCGGATGGTATGGAAAACTTAAATGGGTTGCTACTTATTTTTTACTTGCTCTACTTTGTGCTTACTTATATCGTTAGTACGTGAGTGTGAATTAGATGTCAACTAGTGCAAGCTGTGAATGGAATTACTTAAAGAGATGTGTACTAAACTCGGATGTGATTTGTATAGCTAAGTAGGTTTTCCCAATGCATATTTCACATAGAACGTGTAGTAGGGGGTACGAGATAGACTACAGATAGACTCAAAGTCTACCCTCATGATTAGTCAATGAGATAATTTCAAGCCTCGATATGCTAGAATGACTAGGGAATGACATGTGTGAGATGGTTAGGTAACCATAAATAATGGTTCACATATGACATGTGTTAGGGATTAATGATTGACTACGGATAGACTTAAAATATTCCCTCATGCATAGTCACGGTAGGACTCATCATGACCTAGTTAGCTGTCAAATTTCAATAGGGTACCTTTTGCTATCCTAAGAATCTTGGCCAAAAGCATATTCATTACTTATTATTATTTTCTAAGATATATTTTGAATCCTACCCTGCTCATAATTCTATCGGTGTTGGGTGACTATACTATACATGGAATTATGTCTTACCTTCTTGGTTTCTCACATCTTCCCTGTCGTGAAGGGTAGGGACACTATCAAATATGAGATGCATGTGGGGATCCATAAGTCTTGTGGTTGAAAATAAATCTTTCCGATAATAATATTCTCTCATGTGCATGAATCTATTGTTGGATAGATCTCTGGCAAAGGGCAACGTGGAATATTGATTGTAATTTTTATGTATTGTATGCATGATATGTATTCATTTATTATATTTGATACACATGAATGTAAACATTACATAGTTGTAGCTTATTTCAAGTTGAATATTAATTATGATGTAACTATTTTTATTTGATCATGAGTGAAGGATACTTATGTATTGTCTCACTACAAATACTTGGCTCACTTGGACCAATATTCGAAGTGGATTGGATCAAATGCTCAAATGGCTAAACTACGAAATGTTTTCCATTCAAAATTTATTTTCTTTGGATAACATTTATTCCTTTCTTGTTGAATTTTTTTGTCTTATATAATCATTTCCCCATCATATTTTACATCACTTCGTAATATCAGTGTCTGTTATGTCATAAAATGTAGTTTTTCCTCAATACAATGTTGATATAGCATGGGTATGCCTTCAATCACATCAAGTGGGTCTAGAATTTGGTTTTAAAGGCCACATCATCCTAAAATCCTATAGCCTTCTCACCATCCTAGGTGGATTTAGTATTGGATAGACACAATGACTAAGACATCTAGATTCCTTAGAATCTATGGGTGTTAGTTGGTCTGAATACGGTGTTTCTTCTATTCACCACCTCATCTATGCTTAGTTGGGAGGTGGTGGTACTACAGAGTAACCCCTTATCTAAACTAATTCAGCTATAGGTAGTTTATCTTAGACACAAGATTCAAATCATCAACAATTACAATGCTTGGAGAGCACAAATTCAAGTGCGGATGCATTGGCTGAAAGTGGATGATTGAGTTTCTAAGGAATTTTTCCAAATGCTCGAGGCTAATCACTCTTCTTAGAAACTTAGATCAATCTGAGAGGATGGAAATTAGTTTAGTGATACTCGGGAGATGATCCAATATTTTTTCAGACACTACATGAAGGTATTTCAAGCTCTCTCCCCCTCTGTAGAGTGTAGAGTTGTGCTGTCAAAATGTTTGGTGGTGGTTCCTTGCAAGGTTTCACCAGATCAAAGAATTACTTGTGACCGAATCCTTTCCAGAGATAAGTTGTAGGAGGATAGTCTACAAATGGCCAATAACAAAGCCCCATGATGTGATGAATTTCCCTACAAATTATACAAAGTGTTTTGGGATATTATTGGTCCAGATATTTACTAAGTTTACCTGGAAGGGTTCCATACTTAATTACTAGGGCCAGACATCAATAAGAGGAATATCAAATTAATTCCTAAGAAAGGATACCCTGAGAAAATTTGTAATTGGCAGCCCATTACTCTACTAAATGTTTCTTACAACATCATTGATAAGGTTTTAGCCATCTGAATTCACCATTTTCTCTATGTCATTATCAGACCAGAACAAACTGGGTTCATTAAGGATGATACGTCATTGAAAACATTATCGTTATATGGGAAGGCATGGAATTTTCTCATCACTCCAATCAACAATGCTTGTTGATTAAAATTGATTTTAAAAAATCATATGATTGGATTGAATGGCCTTTTATATTTTTCATCCTTCAAGCATTGGGCTTTAGCCCAAAATTCCTTCAGGTGGTTCAAATTCTCTTCGCTAATGTGTCATCTCATATTACCATAAATTAAAGAAGCTCAGAGAATTTTATCATGTTCCTGTCTATCCAACAAGGTTGTGCCCTTGCTCTAACCTTGTATGTCCTGACAGTTGAATGTTTTGGCTATCTGCTCGTACACACACAATCTAAAGTTCTTGTTCAGGGCATCTCTCTCCCTGCCACCGATGCCATGCAACTTCTCAATGGGAAATTTTCAAATGACTCATTTCTCACTCTAATTAAGGAAGATTGCAATATTTTTCAAGTTATGCATTTCTTAGATGTGTTTTTCCTTTCCTCTAGTTCTTTTATTCAATGGCATAAAAAAATGTTATCGACATTCCTTTCTCCGTTCACCTCCATGGTTGGGAAAATATTATTGGAAGTGGCTCAAGCATGGAGAAATATTTAAATTCATGGGCATTCCTTTTAATTTTTTAGGATTCCCCCTCTGATCTTTGGCAATATGTGGTGCATCGTGTTGCTGAAAAATTGGAATACTAGATCACTAAGACACTCTCTCTTGCTAGAAAATTTCAAATTTACTCCAAATTTTCAGAAGCAACCCATGTGCATTTTTCCTCTTATTGGGTGACTTCAAAGAATTATGTTCAAAAATTAGAAAAGATTCTAAAATACCTTTAATGGGCTAATCCCTCTACTAGAAAAGGATTTCATAGAGTTGCATGGGATTTCTACTATTTTCCCAAGGAATCATGAGGAATGGGTCTTATTGATATACATTGGAAATGTTATGCCATTGATGTCAAATGGATTATTCAATATTTTGAAGGGAAAGAAGCTAGGAAAGTGTTTCTTTAGTATGGAACTTTTGAAGGGGCTGATTATGGGAGTCCCACATGGAACAAATTAGGTTTTTCAACCTTCTCAATGCCCTGGTCCCTATCAAAATTATGGGTTGTTTTTTATTAAAATCATTTGGAAAGATTGGTTGAAATTCAAACATTGGCTTCTTTAGAATGGAAACAACTTCCGTGAGGGTATTTATTTCTAATTTCACTATTCTTGGTGGTCCCCGTTGTTTTTTTACCAAAATTTTTGTCTAGCTAAGGTGTCATGAATCCCAACGCTCAGGTTTTTTAGGAAGGGGATATACACTATCCAGAATCTTTTCTACAAACATTCACAATCTTGGTTTTGGTGGCACATCCTCAAATCTAAGTTCAAACTCTCCCGGAGGGAAAAATAAGTCATTGATGAAATCATCTTGGCAGTACCTATGCACATGTTTCACAAATTTCACAAGGTGTCATTTATATTTTCTCGACTAAGGTGGAAGGATTGGAAATGGTATGTTGATAATCCTATTTAGAACTACACAAAAAACAAAATCTATAGGTGGCTCTCACCTCACCTTCACATGGTGAAAAAAATCAGCTCTTGACTTGGCGTAGGATATTTCAAACTATTTGGTCAGCTTGTTTGGAGCCCAAAATTTCCCAATTTCTCTGGTGCATTGTGCACTAAGGAATTATAATTAGAAACTGCCTTGTGCAACTAGAAGTAGTCACAACCCAAAATTCCACTTTTGTGGATATTTGGAATCCTTGTTGCACCTCTTATGGTTTTGTTCCAAAGCTCAAAATTCCTAGAGTTAGATTAACTTATTCTTCCACCCGTTCTGGCAAGATTATTTTTATTGGCAGTGTGATTTTTGGGATATAATCCCAATATTTCACTAAATTTTAACCAAATATGACACGCTTTAAAAAGGTAAATTGTTTTTTAGATATACAAAGAAATAAATGTTTTTTATTTTTGCTAATTTTGTTGTGGATCAACATATTTCTGTGTAAATAATCCATGGTCATCTCCAATGTGCTATTGCATATTCAAGTTCAAGCCAACAAAGTGGCTCTAGAGGTGGAGCATCAGAAAACACTTTTACGCCACTAGGGGATGATCTTTGCAACATTTTATCCAGAGAAAATCTTGGGACATCAAGATTTCCCTAAATCTCCCTAAACCATGAAAAAGTGGTAGAGCATTTAGTGATATTTTTTTTAGTACCTCGAACGCAAAAAAATAGACTTCGTATGCTCCTGCAATTTATAATTTGTCAACCATCCAGTTTTTAACTTTACTTTAGCTGTAATAAGCATCCATATTTAACCATGAGAGAGGGAGAGAAAATTAAAAACACATAAACTTATGAGGAGACAATATTTAATGTGGGAAACCCATCTCGGGACAAAAAACCATAGCAACCATAGAACTAGCTTGGATAATTGTCATATAAAGTTACAATGATTTCATGGTTGAGCTTCAACTCAACCTAGAGCTACGACTCCAAAATTTCACTGAGATTCTTCTCAAGATTTGACAAGCTTCAACTTTTTTGGAAGCTTCAACTTCCAAATTTAATTAGCAATAATTGGTCTCTATAATTTTCTACTTATAGGGAGGCTTCAACCCCCTCGATGATAAGCTACAAATTATAATTTTTATAGGGTTTTGGTCACACTTATTATGTTGTCTTACACAGCTGATAATGACCTATAAATCAAATCACTTCTCCTTCTTCTCTTCTCTATTCATTTTCTCTTTATACAACAACTTCCCTTACATACAAGAATTTTCAACAATGGTTCCACTCTTTATGACAAAACATATCACTTTCTGCAGCTATAAAAATTCTCCACTTATCAACAACATATTCAGATTTAAAAATCTTCTTTTATATCTACTGTACCTCCAAAATTGACCCTTCACATTCACTTCCCACGTATAATAAAAAAAGTGGTAAATCTTCTAGAATATCTCTTTAGATTCTAAATTTTCATATTTTGTGACAAAGATAATGGGATGACCTTTCAAAAATGTCAAAAAACTTAAAAATTGGACACATGGAGTGAAAGATGTTGCAATGCGGGTCTAGAGGATATGTTTTGCACTAGGTTCCAAATTGACATACACAGTCTGTAATAGCCTTCATATTTTCACTTTATAATCTTTTTGTAAATCCTTTGTTGATTGTTTAATTCACAATTTTGGGAAACTAGTGCTATAATGCAACTCTGTCCTCCTTTTGGTTCTTTCACACTCCTTTGTATCCGCACTTTACCCCATTTCCTTTTATTTTCAGGTCGTGATGACTTATGGGGAATAACCCTTCACATGGAACTTTTTCCATGTTTGCAAGGTTAATCTAACTCGTCACTTATCCACGTTTCTCCCATTCCTTTGATACTTGAGTCATAATGGTTTGCATAGAACCGAGTCACATAAGGTATAATACCGCCTTGGCCCTTTGGGCCTACATCCGTCTTCCGGCTCACAATGATCCTAACTCCTTAACTCCTCATCCATTCCTTTGTTGGGGCTTACTTTGAATTGCGAAGATAAGAGTCCCACAAGGAACTGTTCCATCCTGGCCTCCTATGCTTACATCTATCTTTCGATCCATAAAACACTAACTCTTTTATACTTTGGCTTGAACTAGCTTACGAAGAACACTAAATCGCAAGGAAATTATACCAACTGGGCCTCCTGTACCTGATTCACTCTCCTGATATGCACAACACTAAATCATTTGATCTTTTTCCCCAAGACCAATGTGGATAACTTGTGTTCCTAGGCAACATGTTCCATCCGCACCTCAAATGTCTGCAATGCACTGAAAAGGCCTATTTTTTGTAATTTTCTCAATAAACTTCTAAGTACTTGAATTTTTACCTACACCAAACAGACCTTTTGAGCACTTAGAACATATGCATATGAATTTAAGACCTATAGAACAACTGAATAAATTATACAAAACTTTTCAATACCTTTAATGGGCTCTTAACTCACTGATTAAGCTTGTAGTATTCTGAATCCATCCTAAAACCATTCTAAATGCTCAATCAAGTGGCCTAGAACCACTGTACACTACTGGAAAAATTCTTTCTTTACCATGCACACCATGATTTCAAGGAACTTCCTGGATACATTGACATTACCATTTACACCTTTTACCATCAAATACCATGTGACATCAACTACAACACCAATCAATGTAACAAGGTTCAACAATCTCCCCCTTTGTCATTAATGCCAACATACTCATAAACCTTTGATGGAAATACAATTCACCAACACCTTCAAATATGTAGGATAATGAAATATAGTTTCTGTCACTCTCTCTCCCCCTTTGAAATCTATGAAAAAGGGCACAACACGACAACATTATTAGAAGGAAATAAACAACATGAAAAACATGCTCTTACCTCAAGACTCTCCCCCTAGAAAGATACTGCTCTTTTACTTGATGAAACTCAATCAGCTATAATAACTTTTCAATTTAACACTTGTAATTCTCCCCCTGAGCTTAATCCTTTGAATATCCAGTCTTTACACCTTCTTCTAATGTCTTTTATAGAACTTTTGATTCATGCCTTGGGTTAGATAACAAACTCCCCTTGTCTAGACTTGACCCAAGCCTTCTTGGAGAAACTTTGGCAACTGAGCTACACCCCCTATAATTCTGATATATTTAGTGACTATAAGGGGCTGATCTTACCCCTAATTTATGCTTTAACTACTCAAAACTAGCTCTAGGAAAAGGTTTTGTTATTATATCATCCACCTCTTCTTTTGTAGACACATGTTCAAGCCTAATTTATTTCTCATTGACTTGTTCTCTTAGAAAATGATATTTGATGGGTATGTGTTTTTTCTTTGAATGCATCACTAGATTATTTGATACACTTATAACACTTGTGTTATCATAGTATAGAGGAATAGGACCTTCAATTTCTGCTTTGTAGTCTTCAAGAGTTTTCTTCATCCACATTACTTGTGTACAACAAATGGCTACTGTAACATACTCAACCTCACAAGTATAAAGAGCTACAAGAGACTTATTTTTACTCAACCAAGAAACAAAGCACTTACCTACAAAGAAAGCTCCATCAGTTGAGTTTTTTATATCATCTATGTTGCCTTCCCAATCTACATCTATGAAGGATTTAATCTGAAATTCATTGCATTTTTTATACTAAATACCATATTCCAATGTCCCTATGAGATACTTGAATATTATTTTTACTAGTTGGAGATGAGCTTCCCTTGAGTCTTCTTGAAATCTTCCCACCAAACCAACTACCTACATAATATCAGGTCTAGATGTTGTTGAATACAAAAGGTTGCCTATCATGGATCTGTATAGGGTTTGATTTACCTTAGGTGAGCTATTGTCCTTATTGAGTTTACACCCTACACTCATGGGAGTGCTTATTGGCTTACAATCTTGCATTTGGAATCTCTTAAGCATTTCTTTGATGTACTTTGTTTGTGAAATAAAGATTCATTCTTTTCTGAAGAATTTGTAGTCTTAAGAAGAATGAGAGTTCTCCTAGCACTGACATTTCAAACTCATTTTTCATTACCTTAGAGAATCCATATGACATTCTTTCATTGTTGCTCCCAAAACTAATGTCATCCACATAAACAAAAAAAATCAAAAGGTTTTCTTCTTCTTCCTTTATGTATAAATTTATATCAGCTACACCTTTTCTCAATCCTTTCTCAATTAAATACTTGTATAACCTGCTATACAAAGCCCTATGTACTTTTTTAAGCCCACAAAGTTCATTTTTCATCCTACATACATAATCCAAGTCATCAGTAAGAGGAAAACCATATGGTTTCTCAATATAAACCTCCTCATTTAAGTACCCATTGATAAATGTTGATTTCAGATCCATTTGATATACTTTGAAATCTTTATGAATTGCATATGATAAAAAGAGCCTAATGGCTTCCATCCTAGTCATAGGAGAAACTGTTTCATCAAAATCTACTCCTTCCACTTGTGCATAACCTTTACAAACTAGCCTTGCTTTATTTCTAGTTACTTCACCTTTTTCATTCAATTTATTCTTGAACACCCACTTAGTTCCAATGATGTTCTTATTTTTTGGCCTACGTACCAGCTCCCATGTTTCATTATTTTTAATTTGGTCCATCTCTTCATTTATTAATTTCACCCAATTCTAATTCTTAATTACTTCCATTACATTTTTTGGTTCTATTTTGGATAAGAGAGCCATGTCTTCTTGATTTTGAGAAAAATTCAGCCTCCTTCTTGTTTGGATGTCTGCTTCTTTATCTCCTTTGATTCGGATTAGAGGATGATCTCTTTTAACCTACCTTGATGGTGCTTTAGTATCAGGTCTCACCTCTTCTTCATCTTCAAATTTTGAAAGTTCTTCATCATCTTGATTTTTAACAGTTTGTGGAGTTTCTTTGGGCTGAGTTGTCACCTTCTTTGAACAAGATTCTTCAACTATGACATTATTACTCTCTACTATCTTATGTTAGATCTTATTGTAGCATCTATATACTTAACTAATATTTGAGTAGCCTAAAAAGATACCTTCATCACACCTTGAATCAAATTTACCCATATTTTCAACATCTCTCTTGATGTAGCACTTGCTTCCAAAACCTCTAAGATGCTTCACACTTGCAGGTCTACCTATTCAAATCTCATATGGTGTCTTCTTGTGATTAAATATGATTTTATCTCTATTTAAAATGTATATTGTTGTACCCACTACTTCTCTCTAGTATCCATCAGATAATTTTGATTCATTAAGCATGGTTCTAGCCATTTCCTATACAATTCTATTCTTTATTTCTAATACCCCATTTTTTTAGGTGTCCTTATAGACTGAGAACAATCTCCTTATTCCATGAGCCTAAAAAAATCCATCAAATTCATTCGACCAAAACTATCCTCCTCTTTCAGGCCTTAAACTCTTTATCTTGACATTATTTTCATTTTCCTCTAGTGCTTTGAAATGCTTTAAATCTTTCCAGTTCCTCTAATTTTTGTTTGAGAAATGCAACCCATGTCATCCTTATGAAATCATCTATCAGCAACATGAAATAGATAGCTATCTCCTTGTATTATTTCTGGTTGATCCTACAAGATCAGTATGTATTAACTCTAGAGGCTATGTAGTAGAGTATTCTTTTGTTTTGAAGCTTCTATTAGTTTGTTTCCCATGAATGCATGCTTTACAAAGCTTACTAGCTGGTTTTATAATCTTAGAAATGTTCCTAACACATCCCATGGAGCTAATTTTTACAAGGTTATCAAAATTTATGTGTCCCAATCTTTTGTTCCAAATCCATCTCTCATCCACTTTACTTGTGAAGCATTTTTCTTTGTTTACTTCCTTTAGAACATACATATTATTTTTTTTCCTCTTTACCTTTATAACCACCTTACCTAATTTCTCTTTCTTTATGTCACATCCTTTGTCATGAAACAAAATTGTATATCCTTGTTTGCACATTTGACCGACACTCAAAAGATTGTGCTTTAACCCTTCAACATACAATACATTCTCAGTGATGGTTTTTCCATTTTCAAGACTTAGCTTACCTTTTCCCACAATATTAGCTGATGTATTGTCTCCAAATCTCATTGTACCAAAGACATTTTCCTCTAAAGATATAAACTTTCCTTTATTTATTGTCATGTGGCTAGAACACCCACTGTCAATATACCACTCCATGTCTTCACTTTGAGAATGAAAGGTAGTTTGGGCTATCAATCCTTGTTCTTTTACATTTGTAGGATCTTATTTGACTTTATACACATTCTTATTCTACTTTGGAGATCTTTGATAAAATAAATTGGCTATGTGTCCATACTTTTGGAAGTTGTAACAAATCAGCTCATCCTTGCTTCTTGAATGATAAAAGTTAAGATGTCTACCATGACCTTTAGTATTCATTCTACATTTTGAGGCTTTGTGACTAAATTCATTACATGTAAAACAATATCCATAAAATTAATGAGCATACCTCATAGCATAACTGTTGTCTTCCTAGATGATGTCTCTTCTTGAAAACATCTTTCTTAGCTTTAGGGGGTTCTTGAGTTGTCTTGGTCATCTTCTTGCTTGTTGATTTGTATTCCTCATTCTTCTCCTTAAATCCTAAGCCAAATTTATCACTTGCATCTCTTTTCTTACCTAGAAGATCAGCTAGATCATTTGTCATTTTTTTCAAATTTTTGATAGGTCTTCAATTTTGTAGATGTCTAATCCAATTGAGTTTTCAGCAGCTCCATCTCAAATTTGAGATTTATGTGATCTTCTTCCTTTATTTTGAAGGATTCTTCAATCTTCTTCATTTGTGCTTCAAATTCCTTGAAAATTTCTTCATGTTCTTGAGCTTCTTTTTTTCTTCTCCTCAAGAATGCTAAATTTTCCTTCATATTATTTCACCATCAATTTCATTTTTATTCCTCTTCCTTTGATGTTTCAACTCTTCTAGAGTGCTTATTAGTTCATCTTCAAGGTTAACCTTTTCTTCTTCTTCATCTGAACTTTCACATTCAGTCTGAATTTTTCCTTTTGAGTTACTTGCAGTAGATACTTCCACAACCATGAACAAGGTTTCAGCTTGATTCCTTTCATCATCACTCTCAAAGCTAGTTGAGTCACTTGACTGAGAAGATCTTGAGCCTTCTTGTGTGTAGAAATTATTCTTGTTTTTTGAAATATTTATTCTTGCCCCCTTTCTTCTTGAATTTCTTATTTTCCCTTTGAGAAATGATTCTTCATCATCTTGATCTTCCTTGTGTTTTTTGGGACATTTTGTAGCAAAATGACCAACTTGGCCAAAGTTGAAACATTTAAATGGAAGCTTTCCCTTGTACTTTCTTAGTCCTCTTTTTAGCTTCCTCACAAAACATGGCTTCCACCTTTTCATCATCTATCTCTATGTCAAACTCAGATTTATTCTTCTTGACCTTTGATTCCTTATTCATCCTTGAAGGATGCCTCTTTCTTGACCACCTTTGAGTCACTTATTCTCATCTCATATGCAGTTAAAATTCCATGGAGATCATCCATTTTCAAGGTGGTTAAATCCTTGGCTTCTTCTACTGCTAACACTTTAGAATAAAACTTTGAAGTTAGTGATCTCAACACCTTTTGAACAACCAAACTCTATTCTATTTTCTCTCCTAAGCCTTTGATTTGATTTATAACTTCATCCATTTTTTGTAAGTATGATGCAACATTTTCACCTTCCCTCATTTTCATGCTTTCAAACTGAGCATGATAGGTTTGTAACTTGGCCAATTTTACGTTTTTGTCTCCTTCATATATAGTCTTCAACTTGTCCCATATTTCCTTGGTTGTAGTACAATGCATGAATTTTATGAATTCATCCTAATCCAGTCCACATAGAATTGCATTCATGGCTTTAGAATTTACTTTCCAATTCTCTCTTTCCTACTCCATCTGTAGGAGGTGTAGTTGGAATAGTGTAACCACTATCAATTGATTTACATATTTCAAACCCAAGTGACATTATGTAATTTTTCATTCTGACACTCTAGAAGGCATAATTTGATCCATTGACAAGGGATCTTTGGAGTATAGAAAAACCACTTAATGACTAATTTCTTTCCATGAATGGATTTCTATGAATCTCCCTTGAGTTGTTAAACTCACTACACCAGGGCCTCTCTCTGATACCAATTGTTAGAAATATAGACATTGAGAGGGGGGTGAATCAGTTTCTTATCAAAATTTGTGCAATTTATAATGTTTCAACCATCCAATTTTTAACTTTACTTTATCTATAATAAGCATGCATATTCAACCATGAGAGATAAAGAGAAAACTAAACACACATAAACTCATGAGGAGACAAGATTTAATGTGGGAAACCCATCTCAGGAAAAAAACCCACTGAAAATTAGATAACTAGCTTGGAAAATTGTCCTATAAAGTTATACTGATTTCATGGTTGAGCTTCAACTCAAGCTGGAGCTACGAATCCAAAATTTCATTGAGATGCTACCCAGTCTTTGACAAGCTTCAACTTGTCTAGAAACTTTAACTCCCAAATTTAATCAACAAAAACTAGGATTTTATTTACAAGGAGGCTTCAACCCCCTAGATGCTAAGATGAAACTTAGAATTTTTATAGGGTTGTAGACACTGAAAATCTACACTCCATCACCCTTATCCAAATCATTAATTAAACACACCAATATTCAATACAATGCACCCTCCTCTTTGATTAATTAATCACATCAACATTCCACAAATACATCTCTCATTTTTATCAACACATTAATATTTCCCCCTTAAATTAATTAAACATTAATATCTACATAATCCTAAGTCCTACATAACACACCCCCTTCATTTGATTTTAACACATCCAATTTATATACCCATTTATCTTTAATTGATATAGTATATATATATTAATACTTCATATCCTAAATATAATACATATTTCATTATTATCAATATCCTATTATCTTACATAATTACTTATATAACTCATGCACTTAATGAATCACCAAAATAACCACCTAATATCTATCCTAAAACAAACCTAGCTAAATTAGATAATGATCTAACCTATTTCATCACCTCCCTAAACAAATTCAACACATTTCCATGCCAAAATTGAACACTTCCCAACAAATTAATAACTCATCCCTCGAAATCCAAAACAATAAACCTTGATTTGGCAAAAAAATTCAACCATTTTCCATCCAAAGCTAAATAGACAGAAATAGCCAACAATTCAAGTAATCACCGACGATTATTTAAGACAAATTTTTCAGTCTCTTTTGGGGATAATATGCTTGAATTTTAGAGCTTGAGCTTCACACCTGAGCATTATTCTACATCAAATTGTTCATGTTATCATCCAGTAATATTTTAGAACTCATCAGACATCTCCAAGTAGTTTCAAAGCTCTTTTGTCAGATCAACATCTTGTTAGTCCAATTTCAGGCTTCATTAATTTTTCATATCATCAGTCATCAAGGTTATAAATTATTCACATCTTTATAAAAATATCCAGGTTCTATTTATGTGTTCATTTACATATTTCACATCATTATCTAAGCCTCTATAAGGACAAGATTTTAAATTAAACATCTAAACACTGCATTTTATCAATCTGTCAATATCCTTTAGAATCTCCTGTGATTCCTAGAAACATCAACAATTCCTATCACTTATATTCTACTATCATCTCTCATTTAATATCCTTTAGAATTTTTTTCAAATCTATTTATTTCTGAAATTTTATCTAGCATGGATTCTCTTAGATGGAAATAGGTGATCCAAGCCATGAGATTACTAATATCAACTCATTTCCCATTATTCACCATTCATTGTACTAGGAACAGTATGACATCCTTCACAATCTTGAGCTGTGTGTTATCCACTCTTCCCCTTTGGATCGTTTTTAGAGCATCTTTGAGTCCACTCTATGAATCTATGATGTTGTAGAGAAATTTTGGGAAGCATACTTTGAGTTCCAACACATTCAAGCTGATCTTGCTTGGTTTGAATATTAGTATGAAGCTGAGTTAGAGGATTTGAAATCTAAACCTGAATATGAAGATGAAACTGACTTTGAGAACTTTGACTCTGAATTTGGGCACCAATACGACACTGAAGAGGAGTATTCAGACTTATTTAAAGAAGAATACACTGAAACACAAGAATTCAGATTTCTCTTGAAGAAGAAGAGTTAGAGTTCACGAAGAAGATAATTTAGCTTTCTCTGAGAATTCAGATTTGAATTAGATTATGAATTTAAGCCATAGTTCATATCTTTCATTTCTCATTATCTATCGGCTATATGTTTGTAATAAACTCAAAACATTACAATTATATTATCATTTATGATTATCGTAATCTTACGAATTGTTTTCCTAGTCACTTGATTGTGTAAAAAGTGAATTTACATCCTTATCAAGAAGTCCTTTGATTTCTAGGGACTGGCCTTTGCCAGAAATCCACCTCATATTTTACTAATCATATTTTTTTAGTGTCTATGATCTATAGGTGTTCTCATAGGAAGAGAGCCTATATCATTTCGTATACGGAGTGCAACATCAATTACCATCATTCACATCCATGGGTATCACTAAACCCTCATCATTCTGAGGTTGGTTAAATTTTACTTTCTTGCTTATTCAATTAAGTTGAAGAGGTAGGATTTATTCTCAACATCTTGGCATGTCTTGTGGGATGCTTTTTCCCTCATTTTTATTTTTCATTTTATCAAAATATCATCTAGTTTTTGTAATTTTTGGGTTCTCTACCTCGTAATCACTAGTGATTTAGTCAATCACCTGTGATCTGGTGAATCATTCAGCAATTTTTCTAAGTGTTTTCTATTACTCTACAATTTACCTTCTAGTTTTTGTTTCTTGTTGTTTTTCTATTTTTTGTTAGCCTATATTTGTTACTTTATATTTCTATATATTTACTATTAAAATTAATAGGAAAACAATCTTTCATACACTTAGAATATCATATTTTTCACATCAGGTTTATTGTCTAGTAATTGCTAAGTGATTGGAGAAATCACCTGCTGATTCCTGCAATCACCAAAAAATTCCTCTGAATATTTTTGATTACTTCATAGGTAACCCTATAACCTCTATTTTCTACTTTTTACTTTTGTTTCTACTAACATGTTTTGCAGGTTGTTGTTTTCTAGAAATTTTTCTTGTTGAATTATGGGATCACTTAATGAATTGCTAAAAATAAATAAAAAAGAAACGAATAGTTTATCACGGTGACTCCTAAATCCATCTCTTTGCTTTCATTTGCATTTTTGAGTTGATTGTCCTCATTGAAATCAACATTTCATTTTGGGTTTTAAAATGAACAACTACATTCTTGTCTACTCACATAGTATTAATCAGGAGAAAGTAATTTTTTTCATTCACTTTCTGTTTCCCACACACAACCAAACCACTTAAACATCAAAACACACTTAAAAAATCCCACTACATAGGTGGATAACTACTTGGATTTGATCCCCAAGAGGAGAAGCCAACTTGGTGTTCTGGACAAGTATAATCCTGTTTATCGGTATATTGGTAAAGCACCCATCACCCTTATCATTGCGGGAGTGTGAAGTGATGGGGTAGGCCCCAATACCAAGCTTGTATCAGCATCAGTATAGAGTTAGACCTCACATACCTTCGGGTATATCGAGGACTCTACCCTTAAAAACACCTGAAATTAGCCATAGCTCGCCATTTCCTAGGACCTTGTTAGCCACTTTACACATTTCACTTTTTTCATAATTAAATCAAGAAAATATTTTTAAAAAATAATTTTTCTTGTCTTTTCATGTTGTTTATAATAAACCCATTTAGTTTTTTGTTTTTTAGGTGATTTTGTTTGTTCTATGGTACAAACTAGACAACAAGCCTGTAATAAAACTTCCGACAATATGTCTACATCATTACACCACTACAACAGATCCCATTATCTATTCCACTGTCTACACCATTTCCTACACCCTTATCCACTACCATATCTACACCATTATCTACTACATTCTCTACACCATTACAACAACAAAATCCATTTCATCAACCAATCACATCTACTCCTCTATTTGCACATCAACAAGCTTGGAATGAAATAGAGGAACAATACAATGAAGAAATACAATAGCATCTCTTACATTCTTCACATAAGTTTCATAGTCAAATATTCCATACATCTGAACAAGAAGAAACTAAACAACCATATTCCACCATAGCTCACAATCAAAATCTTTTAAACCTACTATCTTTAATAGAGGAGACCCTGTTTTTGAAGAAATGTTAGATTCAAACCCCATTTCTCTCAACGCTTATCTTGCAGCTAGGGGTGTACAACTCCAACCATTCAAACCTGAACCATCTTCAAAAATCCCTAGTTCTTTCATCTAGTTCTTTACATCCTATTGATTCAAACCAATTATCTATACCTGAACCACTACCATATGTCCCTAATCCTTCATCTGGGGTTTCACATCTTATTGATCCAAACTACCAACCTATCATTCAACAAATACATTCATATCCACCTTTAAGTCAACCTGAAACATCAGAGAGTTTCATCTTCCATTCATGTTCTTAGTCTTCATATGATTTCTTCTCAAGACACAACTGCCCAACAACATACATCATCACCTGAGCCTTCCACTAGTTCAACACCTCCACAAAACAATACTAGTACTTCATTATCTACTCCTCCAACATCCTCAGTTACCCAGAAACCTCCAATGAGTTTTTTCTTTCCATTTCTATTGTTGTATCTCAACTAGTTAGCAGTGTTCAGAATATCACTATGTACATTCCAACATCTATTCCTTTAATCAATACTAGTGCTATCACCACCACTCACCCTGTTTCACAACACATACCACAACCATCACAACCACTAATCTCCATACCACAATCTACTCCTACTCAAAACATTCCACAACAAGCACCATCTTTTTTGCCTCTGCTATACCCTTTCAAAAACCACTTACCTATTCACAACCACTTATTTACACATCAATCCCGCATCCTTATCAATATATAAAACCCTCAAAACCTTAAGCATCTCAACAAAATTTTCCTCAGTAGTACATTCCACAACAAAACCATCCCACAGAAAAATATCCCACTATTCCTTCTCAATAGTAATGTTCCTCAATAAAACATCCCACAACAAAATATCCCACAATAAAGTATTCCATCTCAACAATATATTCCACAACAAAATATCCCACAAAAAAGTATTCCTTCTCAATAAAATATTCCACAATAGTAAATATCCCTCAACCAAAAATATTCCTTCTCAATAATACATTCCTAAAAAAAACATCCCACAACAAAATATTCCTCAACAAAACATTCCTTACCAATAGTACATCCCTCAACAGTACCAGATATACTCACAACCTAGCCCATTCTCATTTCAACCTAGCTCATCTTCACAGCAACCAGCACAACCTGATCCCCTTCAAACCCTCATGAATCATATATCTAGTCTAGAATTTGCCTCATCTACACCTAAAAATGTGCTCTCTTACGAATCAAATTTGCAATGAGCCTATTCACCCCTCAATCCTCGTACAAAGCATATCCACCTCACTGGGAACTTCCAAAATTTATCAAATTTTATAACAAGGAATATCCCCAACAACACATATGTGCTTTTCTATCACACTTGTTATCTAATAGCTCATGACCAAGAGCTCATGCTGAGGACTTTCCCCATGTCCCTTTTTGGTCCTATTTTGGATTAGTATAATAGCATTCCTCAATATTCCCTTTTATCCTTCACACAACTCATGTAATTATTCTTAGATAATTTTTCCATAAACATAGCCTCATAAAGTCACTATTAATGACCTTTATGCTATCAAACAATTTGAGGATGAGTCCATTGCCGATTTTGTTTCCCACTGGAGTGGGTACAATCAATCAATTGTCATTTTCATTACCAAAATCTGAATTGATTGAAGTTTTCTACCGATCATGCGTGAAACATATTTCATCAACATTACAAATTCAATCATTCCAGACCTTTGATGAAGCTTTTACCATGGCCCGTAAATTAGAACTGCGAGCTCTAGAAGATGGTCAAGTTAAACTTCATCCTAAGAAGCCATGAACTAAATTCCCATTAAATTCATCATCTAATCTCCAATGAATCCAGAGATCATTTACTAATGCCATAGTAGTCAAATCCACTCCTAAGGAAAAACCTACTACCGAACGTTCCTTCCAACAGCATAGCTTACATACCCATAGGAGATAATTATAGCATATTCTTTGACAAACTACTCTGTAAACATGATATCTCTCCCACCTATCTGACCTATCGACATATCTATATCTAAACCCTCGTGGTATTGAGATAATGACTATTGTAAATACCATAGGGTTAAGGGACATGACATCGAAAGGTGTTGCACATTCTGGAATGTCCTTCAAGATTTGATTGACACAGGTGAACTTCACTTAGACAACCCAAATGCACCCCCAAATCAAAATATTGACATATTTAAACAACCTTTTCCACAGTCACGCCCCATCTACTGAGCAACCACAAAAAAATTTTGTCCATGCTCATCATACTATCAACATCATTACCAAAACATTACCATGTTCCTAAGTCCACATCAACACTTATTAACCTAGTACCCACATCTTGTGGAATCAACATCAACACCTCATTGAATCTAAACTCACATCTACCAAGTCCCCATCTTCTAGTAACATTACTGAAACCAGTCTTCCATCCTTATCACAAGTTACTACTAAATTCATCTCCCACCAATCTTCTAGTATAACTACATCTCGATACACCTTCATTTTCAAATATAACTATGATACCTCTTGAAAACATTTATGACACAAACACCTCTGCCTAAGGTAATTACAAACCGCATTCATCCTTCCTCCATCTACAAAACCAATTATCCCTACACTAGCGAATCCAAAACCTATAAAATCTACAACTCATTTGGATATCATCAACCACATCATTAAACCCCCATTCCTTCATCAACAGCTACCTCTACATCCATACCCAACTCATCCAAAACCACAAAAGGACATCACAAACAAGGTGTTGTCCAAGTTTTCAAAAATCCTTCCTATACCTTCCCTGAATCATATCGATTCCATGGTCCTCATCTCTTCTTCCACCTCCTCCTAGAAGGGTCATTTCCTCTCCTAGTAACCACCCTATCATGCCAAGACCAAGACCTACTTACCAATTCTCTCCATTAGGCCCTCATCCTTCATCCCTCACACCATCTAAAACTTCTCAACAAAAAATAGCCCAACAAATCACAATCAAAGCTTTACTTCCACTGGAGGATAAGATACCCATTATCAATCATGTACCATACTTACCTAAAGGGCATTATGTAACTATTTTAGAATACCTCCTCCAACAATCACTGATAACATTATCACCTCTCAAACCATCAAACCCGTGAGGATGGAAACCTGCATGGTATGACTTCAACGTCTCTTGTGATTACCATCAGACACAAGGACATTCTATAGAAGACTATAAGGCCTTTCACCTGATAGCTCAAAAACTTAGTAATATGTCTTTCCTTCCTTTTGAACCACATATCACATCATCATCTTCATATAAATATAAATATCCTATGTCCAAGATCTCTTCCCATTAGGTTGATTTTCATAAACATTGTCACTCATTCACAGAATTATGACACAGATAAATCTAAGCCTAAGAAAGATAAAACTTTTGTGACCATACCTCTACTTTATGATTTATTCACTCCTTCTGATAATCCTAAATTATTTATTTCCATAGCTCCTGAAATGACTAATAAAACAATATCACCCAAAGCCAAGATTTCAATACTTGTCATACCACCCTCATCATCCACCTCAATACAAAAGGTTTTCATTGAATAGTTACACCAAGCTCCCATCAAAATTTCACTTTACAAGCTGGTGCAAACATGACTTTCACATAAGTAGCTAAGATCAAATCCCTTCAATCAATAATAGTACCGATAGATGACCCTTAATCCTTCACAATTTTTGTAGGGGCCTTTAAAGCATCCATAACTATATCAGTTGAGTCATCTGAGATTCCCTCGCCTAGACCAGAGGAACATGGTTTACCACTCTTTATCACTTCTCAAATCAATGATGTTCTCATCAGAAGGGTCATGATTTATGGGGGTGCAGCTATTAACATTATATCATTCATTTCCTTCAATAAACTTAAACTATTCCCTTCCATCATTGGGCAAACTCTAGTGTTACTACAATCCTTCAATGACACTATCACACCCACATTAGGTACAGTTATTCTACCACTTAAAGTTGGCACTAAGATCTTACATGAACTCTTTTACATTATAGAAGGGGATTTCCAATATAACATTTTATTAGGGTGTCCTTGGATACGTACTATGTGGTGTGTACCATCTACACTCCACCATTGTCTTAAATACAAACATGAAGGTAAAACATTTACATTTCCCGTAGATCCAAATCCATTTGTTGATTGTTCCATGACATATCATCCAAATGAAGTCCTCATACCTAAATCCTTATAGAATCATCTAACAAAGCATCTACTAGCATGTCCATCCCTTCCAAAAAATTACCAGATGATTCCTCCCTTAGTAACATTGTACAATGTCTTACGCTACGGGAATACCACCTTCTCATGCTCAATTCCATCCCTTCACCTAAAACTTATGGTCACCCATACAAGTAAACCATGTATGAGCCTAATGTAGGGGATGTTATCCCTTATGTTTCTACTTATATTAAAAAAATTCTATGGGGGATGCAATCATCCTTCGTCTCATTCTATCAATCCACACCATGATAAGCCTTTCACATTAGATTTTAAATCTTTAGATATCCCAGTTTCACTTATATGTACCTTTACCGTTGTGCATGGAAAGGTTTTGGCCTTGGCCATTATGAACAAGGAACACATGACTTAATAGTCCAACATTCCCTTATAACTTATGAGAAATATGGCTTATGTTATAAGAAACCCATCCAAACCCATTACATTTGAACTATAACTATCATTGCTTACAAACCTTATATATCCTATGGACATAGATGAAACCACTTGGAGATCCTATAGACATAGATGTAACCCCTGAAGATCATATGGATGTAGATGACGTTGTTTCCATCCCACCTAAAAAAAATTTAATCAATACCGTATCCTTAGAACCATTTACCCACCATAGATATCCTTAAATATCATGATGATTAGGATATCCTTTCACACATGGGAGATGAGGAAAACTTCCTTTAAAAATCCATGTCATCTGATACACCAAATCTCCTTAATGAATCCACCATCAACTTAAACTTAAGGACCCCTTAGGATCGGCCAATCATTAAATCCATAAGAGCTGGATGAATTTACCTCATTCTTATCAAAATATTATCAATCCTTTGCTTGTTCATATAGTGATATGCCTAGAATTGACCCCAATATTGTCACATATTTAGATGTTAAGCCTATTAAACAAAAAATCTATAAAATGCATCCGCGCATAGATATTCTTGTCAAAGATGAGTTACAACATATTTTATCCACTAATTTCATCATATGCATTGATTATCCGCAATGGATCTCTAAAATTGTTGCCATAACCAAAGCCTTAATCAATTTTCCTATCTACAGAGACTTTAGCGATCTTAATCTTTCTTGTCCTAAAGATGATTTCCCTCTTCCAAATATAGATCAACTTGACCTAACAGTCGGCCACAAAATTATCTCCATTATGGATAGCTTTTCTGGTTATAATCAAGTTCTTATCACCACTGATGATCAACATAAAACATATTTCACCACCCCTTGGGGAACCATTTTCTACCGCATTATGCCATTTGGCCTTAAAAATGCAGGAGCTACTTATTAGTGCGTCATGACCTACATTTTTCATGACCTCATCCATAAAATAATTGAAGATTATGTCAATGACCTTTTAGGAAAATAAAAAACAATGCGAAGATCATATTACCATTCTCAAATCAATCTTTACTCATCTCAATCCTGTAAAATGTGTGTTTGGTTTCCTCACTAGAAAACTTTTAGGATTCATCATATCTATTTGAGGTATTGAAGTTGACCCAAAAAAGGTTAAAGCCATCATTAAAATGCCTCCTCCATCCAACCTTACACAACTACGAAGTCTTCAAGGTAAACTACAGTCCATCTGATGTTTTATATCACAACTTTCTAATCGTTTCCATCCATTTCATCATCTTCTCGGTAAGGACATAGAATTTCATTGGGATTCTGATTATCAGAAATCCTTTGATGAGATTATACAATATCTCCTATCACCACCTGTGCTTACTCCGCCTTACGAGGGGGGTCTATTTTACCTATACATATCTTCTTCAGAACATGCTCTATGAGTGATGCTTGCTCACTGTGATAATCAAGGTTGCGGGAAAACCATATATTATATCATCCACATAATGCTTGAATATGAAACTCGTTACACCAAAGTTGAAAAGGTATGTTGTGCTTTATACTTTGGGCCACCTCTAAGTTACAAAATTATCTTCTTAATCACAAAACTTATGTTGTCACTAGCTTCAATCTACTCAAAACCATACACTCTAAACCATATCATAGAGATTGTGTCACTTGATGGCTTACGCTTATGACAGAATTTAACCTTGAGTTCATATCACATAAATCTATTAAGGTCTAGAATATTGTAGTTTAGCTCGTTAACATTCCCTTCCCGAAAATTAACCCCCTCACAAATATTTTCTAGATGAATCCATCAATAATGTTGACGAATATGAATTTTTCCATGTCAAAATGACTCTCTTCTTTGATGGATCTAAATGTTAGCAAGGGGGAGGGGCCGTTGTTGTTATTTTACCTTTTTGGGGCATTCCTATTCCATTATCATTCAAACTTAACTTTTAATGCACCAATAATATGGCAGAATATGAAGCTTTAATTATGGGCCTTACGAGTGTTATTCTCATAAGCGTTCACATCTTAGAAATATATGGAGATTCACAACTTGTCATTAGTCAAGTTAAAGGATAATATCAATGTAAAAATGAAATCTTACAAAAATACAAAGCCAACATTGACTTTCTCCTTGGTGCTTTTGACCATAACACTATCCAAACCATACCGCGATCTTATAACAAATTTGTAGATACAATTGCCTCTTTAGGAGTTCTCATCCCATTAGAAATGGAAGAATCAAAATACAACACTAAAGTATATGTTGTCATTCAAATATTAGATTATCCCTCACATCAAAATGAACTCCCTCCTATCAACACATTGATAATGATCTAGCTAATTTTTGGTATACTCAAATTTACGACTACCTTTCCAAATCTAAAATCCCATCTCACTTATCATGTAATGCTAAAATATTGTTTCTTCAACATGATTCCCACTTTTTTTATTATAGGAGGTATCCTTTACAAATGTATTTTTGATGGTATCTTGTTAAGGCACATTAAATCACATGAGTCAACCAAAGAAATTGAAGAAGTCAATGATGGAGTTTGTGGAGGAAATTTCAGTGTAAATTCCATCGCCAAACATGTCATACATTTAGGGTATAATTGGCCTACTATCACCAAATATTGTTATGCTTATGTCAAGAAATGTGTTAAATGTAAACTTCATTCAGATCTCATCCATGTCCCCAATCAAGCATTACAACCTGCTTAGAACTTATGGCCTTTCCTTTCATTAGTGCTATCAATCCTAAATCATCTCAAAAACATCACTCCATTATCACAGCTACTGAATACTTCACTAAATGGGTTGAATCCATTCCTTTAACCTCGACTAAATCAGGACCTATTATCAACTTCCTATATCAATACATTATATGCCATTTTGGCATCCTACATAAACATCACAGACAATGGAAAATCCTTTAAAAATAAAGAAGTTAAAAAGCTTTGTGATACCTTTAACATAAAACTCATATTTTCATCACCATATTATCCCCAAGAAAATGGACAGGTTGAAGCCTCTAATAAAAAATTAATAAAATCCTTATGAAAATAGTAGATGATGCAGGCAACAATTGGCATTTGTAAATCTTGTTTTCCCTTTGGTCCTATCGAACTAGCATTCATACACCTATAGGAGCTATGCCCTACTCACTTGTCTATGACTCTGAAGTTTTCCTACCAATGGAAGTTCAAATCCCATCATTTCATGTGTCCCTTAAATAATTCATCCCAAATGAATAATATCACCAAGACTACTTAGCACAACTTGAATTGTTAGATGAAAAACATCTAATGTCTCTCGAACATCATCAAGTTTATCAAGAACATGTTAAATGAGCATATAGTAAACATATCAAAGAACGTGAATATAAAATTGGTGATCTTGTGCTTAAATAAAATAAAAATGTCACTCAATTAGAACAGAGTAAACGTGGAAAGTTTTCCCCTAATTGGATAGGTCCATATGTTATCATGCACAAGTATGGGTCAAGAGCATATCATCTTGCTTCTCTTGATGTTGAACCTAAAAAGGAAACTTTGAATGCCTTGCACTTGTGATATTTCTATTGTTAAATGATTGATCCTCATGATAGTAGTTACATTTAAAATATTTTCATTCCAACAAATCATCCATCTTATTATAGTAATGATTTGGAAGCATGTGGTTATCCATCATTATCCTAGATATACCTTAAAGATTAGCACCATGACTCTGTTCATCGCATCTTTCACTACAAAGAAGTTCATCCTTTGCAAGAACCCCTTTAAATCATTACACCCATATACCTGTTATCCAAAATTCACCCCCCTCAGGGTAATTTTGATAACATGCATCAGAATATTCAAATCCCAAGCAAATTGATTGATTCAGAGCAAAAATCAGGTTTCTAGGGTCCCTTCAGGAAATTTTCTAACTCTCCTGTCTAGGCTGAAAAGAGCAGGCTCTAAGAAAATGCGGAAAAAAGTTGCAGAAGGAAAGTAGGTTGATCCAGAAAAAATTGTGAAAATCGGCTAAGTCCTAGTCCTAGGAGCAATTGGGACATTTGGGACGTCAAGGCGCGGATTGGCCTAAAAGCCTCCAGGCGGCCCAAATAGCAACTGGGACAAGTGGGACATATGGACGCGACGGACACGGAAAGCCTGGATCGGCCGGAAAGGAGAACTTTCGCACTAACTGCTTTGGGACATCTGGGACAAAGATACGCAAACCGGTCGGTTCGGCCGAAATGAGAGCAAACAGTCCGAAAGTAGTTGGGACGTCGGGACGCGTGCGACGCGGAAAGGCGGTTAGGCCGAAGGAAAGGAAAATCAAACTATTTCTGGGACAGTTGGAACAAATAGACCCGAACCGGCCGGATCGGCCGAAATGAGGAACTTCAGTCTGAAACAAAGTGGGACAAGTGGGACAAAAAGGCGCGAACCGGCCGAATCGGGCGAACCAGAAGAATTTGTCCCGCGAAGCACAGGGACATTTGGGACAAATGCACGCGAACCGGCCGGTTCGGCCGAAATGGGAAATTTCAGCACTTTGCCAAATGGGACATAGGGACGTGTGGGATGCGGATCACCGAAAGGGCCGAGAACCAACCAGATCACGACACGTGTCACAAGGAGAAAATGTCAAAAAGTCAAAGGGTGAAGTTTCGAGCACTGGCCCGAACCAATGGGATAGTGCCACGTGTCCCAGCTAGGGCCCACAAGGAAATTTCAAAAGATAGCCCACCGAGAGGTGGAGGAGAGAGAGTTGCTCAGTGAATCAGAGCCTGCCACGTGTCGTCCAGGTGGCGAAGCGCGGGAAAATATTTCAAAATCCGTCTTGGTCTGTTCCGTGCCCTAAATCTTCATATCGTCATATCTTTTGATCCAGAGCTCGGATTTGCACGTTCCTTATATCAACGGAAAGATTGTGAGATTCTCTACACAATTCCAGGGTCAATCTTACATTTTGGTTCAGTTTGGAGAGATAAAATCAAGAAACACCTCTGGCATGAAATAACAAGCAGAAGTAATGCTTCAACTAACAACTTTAATGCAGCAGACAGTTCGCCGCTTCTGTTAGGCAGCCCGTCGTTTTGCCAGGATCCGCCGCTTCTACCATGATGAGATGAATTGAATGCAACCTAGAAGTGGTTGGGGTAGATTTGGTTTTCCCTTCTCTCTTTCCTCTCTCATTCTTTCTATATATTGTAAAGAGGAGCTTCTTTTCAAGATGGAACATTTTTCTGTTTTGCCTCTCCCTTCTTCTCCTCAGGTGAATTTTTGGAATTCGAACCTCTCATTTGAACTGTAATACTATTCTGCCTCATGGCATTCTGTAGTGTATTGTATCAATCTTTGGAGCAAATAATGCATGTCTGTGGATGATTCTCAGCCCTCTCTGTGTTCTTTTTGCATCCTCCTGGTCTTTCACTGTAGGTTTTGTCATCTGTGCATGATCTTATATCACATTCAAATGGTCTGTGTTTACTGGAAAAATAAGTGTTCTTCATTCCTCGGTGCATCACCTCTATTAGCTTAGATTTATTTTATGCATTTTCTTACCTTGTCTCCTTGGCAGATTAGATTAGGTTTTGAGAAAACCCTCTGCATATTTCATGTGCATCCGAACAGAGGAATAGGAACCAGCCTTCTCTGGAGAATCCTCTCTCATTTTTCAAGTCCCACACTTGGAGAAAGGATTCAATGTTATGCAATCACACTGGATGCCAAGTGATCAACCTAGAAACTTGATCTGCATCCAGGGGTGTTGTGATTTTGCACTAACAGTTTTGGCACGCCCGGTGGGACCTAGAGGTCTCATTTTTATTGCAGCAAAGTTGATATGAATCTGCTGTAATTTTCTTGCTTGAAAAGAGATATTATTCACATATCTGGCGACTCCAAAAGGAAGATCAACTGGTTTCAGCAGCGCAGGCCTGAAATCTTATGAGAAGAATCACAAGGTCAAGAGTTGGAGAAGAGGAAGAAGGATTCAAAGGTCTCCATCTCCACCAAACAGAACTCTCTCCACTCCTCCACTTGCTCGGCCTTTCATTCAGTATTCAAGAGTCCTTCGACCAATCAGAATGGCACAACCAGCAAATCCCTTTGTCAATTTCACTGGCAGCAGCCCACTTTCCCTCAATGCACAGAATCCAATTCCAATTGCAGCGTTGAAGAACATTCCATTTTTTACTGGAGAAAATCATACCACTCTTGGTGATCATGTCAAAGACATTGCTAACATCTGTGCAATCCATGAGATAAATGAAATGGATGTGGCTGTCAAACTGCTGGCATCATCATTCAAAGGGAAGGCATTGCAATGGTTCAGAAGCCTTGAAGCTGGTTCTATCACAAATTGGAATCAGTTGTGCATAGTTCTCCATGATCAGTTTGGAGAGAAGGGAGACAACTTGTCTCTTCTAGAACAATTGACAACTATCAAGAGAGCCCCCAATGAGCAGCTGACTAACTTCAACTTCAGATTTCAAAGGTCTTGGGATAGGATTCCAGTGGCAATCAGGCCAACAGCAGAAGGTGCTTTTCTCTACTATCTTAAAGCTTTGAATTCTGATATTTCTATGTTAATTCAATCAATGGGAGGCACAACCTTACCTGCTGCTTATAGCATTGCCATTAGAGCCGAAAACTATCTTATTCAAGCTGGTAAACTGGCTCCTAGGCCTCCAATGCCATTATATCCAAGTTTAGAGAGCCCAAGTGCTAGTCAAGCACCTGTCTTAGCTCCTATTCCCACTCCTAGAAATCAGAGTTCAAATGAAGCTTCCACTTCATCTCCAAGTGCCCCAAATGAGCTTCAAGAGGTCATGAAGCAATTGCAAAATCTAGGCAATGAGCTGGTCACTCTCAAAAGACAGCAAGCTCAAGGTTTTAGACCTTCATATCATCCTCAAGCTCAACCTAATAGGCAGCCATATCAGCCTCAAAGGCCACCCAATCCAGCTGCAAATAGAATCAAGCAAGGCCTCCTGCCAATAGACCATTCCATCCCTATAATCCAAATGCCATATCTGCCTCTAAGGCATTAGTACCAGCACAAAACAACATTGCCCAGGAGTATGATTGGTGTTTTCCATGTAATGAGCCTCATAATCAATCCATGTGCTTCAATGGTGCTTTGACTCAAGCTTTAATGGTAACAACTACTGGTGTGGAGGGTGAGAACAGTCAAGAAAACAACCAACAACAAGAAACATTCCAACAGCAATCAGCCCCAAATGACACCACATTGGTAAATTGGCAAGTAGAGGATTTTTGTGGCATGAACTAGGCAGTTTCTCAAGGTGTTGCAGAAAACACAAGGTCAAAAAGGAGAAATTTGGGTGAAGAGCAGCCATTAGCCCCAGCCAATCCACAACCTTCCATGGCTCCACAAATGATTGGCAGGCAAAGTCCCGTTTCAAATACACAAGGGCAGCCAAGAATAGCCCCTAGGCCAACTCAAATGCCAGCTGTTGCTGCCCACATACAAGGAGTAAATGTGCAAACCAAGGGACAACAGAGAGATCCTTCATCACCATTCAGTATCATTGATCAGATGAAGAAGACAAATGTCAATATATCTATGTGGGAATCCCTATCCATCCCAGGCCAAAGAGATCTACTGCAAGCTACCATGAAGGACTGGTCAGCTTCGAATCAGCAGATGCAAGACAAAGTGCTCACAAATGCTGCCCAGCCTGAAGGAAATCATGGAGCACAACAAGGTAGAATGTTGAAGCCTCCCCCTTTTTATGTTTCGTTAATCATTGGAAATCAGCTAGTGCATAATTGCATGATAGATTCCGGGGCAAGTAGCTCAGTAATGCCTAAACAGATAGCTGATCAGTTAGGGCTCCAGTATGAAATAACATCTAAGGGAGTAGTGCAGCTGGATGGGACAGCAATAGCAACAGTTGGAGTGATTAGAAATTTGAGTCTTACTTTGCATGCATGTCCAAATGTTGTTGTCTTACAAGATATATCAGTCATAGACCTTCCACCACTCTTTGCCCTATGTTTGTCAAGGGACTTCACTGCAAAAATTGGGGGATATTTGTCCGCTGATTGGTCTCACATGCTATTCAGAACAAGGTATGGAACTAAGGCTACAATTAGGTCAGAACCTATTGCAAACTTCCACATTGAGCCCTATACTCCAAGTCAGATTAATGCCAATTGCTCAGCATTTGATCAAGAAGATCACCCAAACACGGATGAAACTGACACTAAAGTTGGAAACATCCCAGATCTAACTCTTGATGAATGGGAAAACAAGGTACATGCTTTTGATCCTTATCAAGGAATAGAAGAATCTGAGCTGGGAGTCTATTGTATACACGAAGAAAGTCAACCTATTCCTAGCATCACCAAGCCAAGCCACAAGGATGACAATGAGGTATGGCAGCTTTTTTGTGATGGATCAAGGAGTAGACAAGGCGCAGGAGGTGGAGCCGTGCTTATTTCACCTCAAGGAGTAAAGTATTATTCAGCTTTTAGATTTCAATTTGCATGCTCCAATAACACTGCTGAATATGAAGCCTTGGTGCAAGGGATGCATTGGGCAATCAAGAAAAAAATAAAGAACTTGCAAGTTTTTGGGGACAGTGAATTGATTGTAAATCAGGTCAAGGGACAACATGCTGCCAAAAATGATCTACTCAGGTGCTACAAGAACAGGGTGTGGGACCTCATGGAAGATTTTGAGGGTTTCGGCATCAAAGCCATCCCTAGGAAAGAGAATCAAGCTACTGACAGGCTTGCAGCAGTAGGGGCAGCCTTTGACATTGTAGAAAACATTCAACAAGATAAGGTACAGCCAAACATCCACGTGATTGTGAGGCCTTCAGTGCCGGATAACAATGTCAGTTGGCAGGTATTTGAGAATGACCAGCAAATCATCCACTTCTTGCAAGAGGAAGCTGAGTTCTCAGCTAAGAATCAAGAGAAGTTGGAACAGCAATATGGCGACCAAGTGATACAGCTGAGAACTGACAAGCTGCCCAAAGGAATTATCACTTTGGAGTCCATTTTTAACCCCAATGATCAGTTTAGAAAGGAGAAAGCAAACATTCAGGTCAAGAGAGAAGATTCGGTATCCATCTTGGTAGAAGAGAACAAGCCATTGCAAATTGGAAGGATGACAACTGAGCAAGAAAGGTGTGAGTTCATACAGCTATGTCAAGAATTCCCTGACGTGTTTGCTTGGAGCTATGAAGACTTGAAAGGTTTCAATCCCAACTTAGCTCAGCATACCATCGAATTGGATCCAAATACTAAGCCTGTCAGGCAGAAACAGAGACCAGTCAATCCACACATGGAGCCTCTCATGAGGAAAGAATTGGACAAGCTGATTGAATCAAGAATCATATTCCCAATCAAGCATTCTAGTTGGGTTGCCAACTTAGTTCCAGTCAGAAAGAAGAGTGGAGAGATCAGAGCTGTGTGTTGACTTCAGAGATTTGAATAGAGCCTCTCTCAAGGACCATTATCCACTCCCTTCCATGGAGCAAATATTGCAGGTCGTAGCTGGTTCAGAAAGGTTTTCACTACTTGATGGTTACTCAGGCTTCAATCAGATTATGGTAAAGGAGGAAGACCAGTTCAAGACAGCCTTCACAACCAAATGGGGCACATATGCTTACAAGAAGATGCCATTTGGACTGTCGAACGTCAGAGCAACATTCCAGCGAGCTATGGATATGGCATTCAAAGGCTTGATCAACAAGATAGTGCTGATATACCTAGATGATATTACTGTCTTCTCAAAGAATGCTGCAGACCATCTCTTTCACCTCAGGCAAGTGTTTCAGAGGTGTAGAAAGTTCAGAGTGTCCTTAAATCCTAAGAAGTGCATCTTTCTTGCACATGAAGGGAAGCTCCTTGGCCATATTGTCTCCAAGGAAGGATTATCAATTGATCCAGAGAGGGTTGAAGCCATAAGAGCTCTACCATTGCCAAGCCACAAGAAAGCCCTTCAGAGTTTCCTGGGAAGGATAAACTTTGTTCGGAGGTTTGTCCCAGATTTTGCAGCCCTTGTCAAGCCCATCACCAAAATGTTAAGGAAAAGCATGGCTTTCAAGTGGACGGCAGAAGGCAAAGAGAGTTTTGAAGCAATCAAGGAAGCCATCTCCCAAGCACCCACTCTCATCAACCCAGACTTTTCCAAGGATTTCATCCTCTATGCATTTGGAGGTGATGACACTATTTCTGCCATTCTGGTACAGCAGAACAAAGATAATGATGAACAGCCGATTGCCTTCTTCAGCCAGAGCCTAGATGACTGCGAAGTGAGGTACTCTTTTATTGAAAAGCATGTGCTTGCAGTAATCAGAAGCTTGAAGAAATTCAAGCATTTAATCTCAAACAACAAGGTCCAGTTATTGGTCTCACATGCTGGGGTTAAGGACTTCCTCCTCAACAAGGATTTGAATGAAAAAAGGGCAGGTTGGATCACCCGTGTCATGGAGTATGACATTGAGATCAAGATCACCAAGCTGGTAAGAGGGAAAGGATTGTGTGAGCAGCTGGTTTTGGGGAAGCAAAAAGATGTTTGCAACGAAGAAGAGGCTGTTTTGACAGTGCAAGACAGCCATGAGCCGAGTGGCAGGTAAGAAGAAGACAATGCTGCCCTCGACTCCTTGCTGGACCCAAGGCATTATGCACTTCCTACAAACAGGCCTATGCCCTCCAGAAATGAGCAAAGTGAAGAGGAGATACTTCAGGTTGCAGGCTGTTCCATATACCATCATTGATGGAGTTTTGTTCAAGAAGGATGTGAATGGAGTGCTACTGAGATGCATTAACACAGGTCAGATCCAAAGGGTATTAAAAGAGTTTCATGATGGACTAGCTGGTGGCCATTTTGCACCAAGAGTGACAGCTCTGAAAATCATGAAGGCTGGTTATTATTGGCCTAAAATCTTTAGTGATTGCTATGCATGGATCAAGAGATGTAAGAATTGTGCATTCTTCATGCAAGGAAAAGAGAGACTCGCTGCCCTTCCATTACATCCAATCTCAGTTGACCAGCCATTCAGAGGGCTTGGCATACCAAACTAAAATCAGCCTTATGGGCTGATAGGATCACTCCCAAAAGATCCACAAGTAATTCTCCATTTAAGCTTGTCTATGGAAGAGAGGCAATCTTGCCCATGTCACTTGAGTTGCCAACATTGGAACTCATGAAGCAGCTGGAGTTGCTTGAATTTGAGCCTATGGAGGTGAGATATGCAGAACTGATGGAGCTGCAAGAGATCAGAAATCAGGCATCCCAAGCAATGGAAAAGGATCAAGCTTTGATCAAGAAGACCTTTGACAGAAAGGCCAAGGATAGATCTTTTCAAGTTGGAGATCTAGTGTTGAAATGGGATGCAGATCGGGCAAAACCAGGAAGGCATTTCAAATTTGATGCCATTTGGAGTGGCCCATACATGGTCACAAAGCGCCAAGAGCAGCAATGCTTTCCAATTGGCCTCATTGGATGGTGAAGAACTGCAGATTCCAGTCAATGGAATCTACCTCAAGCGTTGCCTCTAGAGGGAAGTTCACTACCTTGTAAATATTAATTAGATTTTCATTCCTCCAAGTGCTTGTGCACATTGTCCTGTTGTAGTTAGGTTCAGTTTTCCTAAGTGCTTCGGCACAGGTTTTGCTGCTCTCAGGTTGTTTTTTACAGTTCAGAGTGTTGCTGGAGAAGAAGTTGCAGTATCAGGCTCGTTTCAGGTTATTGCTTATAACTCCATGCCCAATGGATCGCTAAAAGGCCACTGATCTTCTACCTAGCAGGCAGGTGACCCCGCTGAGTCGCCAAATTGTTATCCAAAATTCACCCCCCCAGGGTAATTTTGATAACATGCATCAGAATATTCAAATCCCAAGCAAATTGATTGATTCAGAGCAAAAATCAGGTTTCTAGGGTCCCTTCAGGAAATTTTCTAACTCTCCTGTCCAGGCTGAAAAGAGCAAGCTCTGAGAAAATGCGGAAAAAAGTTGCAGAAGGCAAGTAGGTTGATCCAGAAAAAATTGTGAAAATCGGCTAAGTCCTAGTCCTAGGAGCAATTGGGACATTTGGGACGTCAAGGCGCGGATCGGCCGAAAAGCCTCCAGGCGGCCCAAATAGCATCTGGGACAAGTGGGACAAAATGGACGCGACGGACGCAAAAAGAAAGTCCCGGATCGGCCGGAAAGGAGAACTTTCAGCCACTAAACAGACTGCTTTGGGACATCTGGGACAAAGATACGCGAACCGGCCGGTTCGGCCGAAATGAGAACAAACAGTCCGAAAGCATTTGGGACGTCGGGACAACGTGGGACGCGGAAAGGCGGTTCGGCCGAAGGAAAGGAAAATCTGAAACTGTTTCAGGGACAGTTGGAACAAATAGACCCGAACCGGCCGGATCGGCTGAAATGAGGAACTTCATTCCGAAACAAAGTGGGACAAGCGGGACAAAAAGGCGCGAACCGACCGAATTGGCCGAATCGGAAGAATTTTTCCCGCGAAGCACAGGGACATTTGGGACAAATGGACGCGAACCGGCCGGTTCGGCCGAAATGGGAAATTTCAGCACTGTGCCAAATGGGACATAGGGACGTGCAGGACGTGGATCGCCGAAAGGGCGAGAACCAACCAGATCACGACACGTGTCACAAGGAGAAAAAGTCAAAAAGTCAAAGGGTGAAGTTTCGAGCACTGGCCCGAACCAATGGGATAGTGCCACGTGTCCCAGCTAGGGCCCACAAGGAAATTTCAAAAGATAGCCCACCGAGAGGTGGAGGAGAGAGAGTTTCTCAGCGAATCAGAGCCTGCCACGTGTCATCCAGGTGGCGAAGCGCGGGAAAATATTTCAAAATCCGTCTTGGTCTGTTCCGTGCCCTAAATCTTCAGATCGTCATATCTTTTGATCCAGAGCTTGGATTTGCACGTTCCTTATATCAACGGAAAGCTTGTGAGATTCTCTACACAATTCCAGGGTCAATCTTACATTTTGGTTCAGTTTGGAGAGAGAAAATCAAGAAACACCTCTGGCACGAAATAACAAGCAGAAGTAATGCTTCAACTAACAACTTTAATGCAGCAGACAGTTCGCCGCTTCTGTTAGGCAGCCCGCCATTTTGCCAGGATCCGCCACTTCTACCATGATGAGATGAATTGAATGCAACCTGGAGGTGGTTGGGGTAGATTTGGTTTTCCCTTCTCTCTTTCCTCTCTCATTCTTTCTATATATTGTAAAGAGGAGCTTCTTTTCAAGGTGGAACATTTTTCTGTTTTGCCTCTCCCTTCTTCTCCTCAGGTGAATTTGTGGAATTCGAACCTCTCATTTGAACTGTAATACTATTCTACCTCATGGCATTCTGTAGTGTATTGTATCAATCTTTGGAGCAAATAATGCATGTCTGTGGATGATTCTCAGCCCTCTCTGTGTTCTTTTTGCATCCTCCTGGTCTTTCACTGCAGGTTTTGTCATCTGTGCATGATCTTATATCACATTCAAATGGTCTGTGTTTACTGGCAAAATAGGTGTTCTTCATTCCTCGGTGCATCACCTCTATTAGCTTAGATTTATTTTATGCATTTTCTTACCTTGTCTCCTTGGCAGATTAGATTAGGTTTTGAGAAAACCCTCTGCATATTTCGTGTGCATCTGAACAGAGGAATAGGAACCAGCCTTCTCTGGAGAATCCTCTCTCATTTTTCAAGTCCCACACTTGGAGAAAGGATTCAATGTTATGCAATCACACTGGATGCCAAGTGATCAACCTAGAAACTTGATCTGCATCCAGGGGTGCTGTGATTTTGCACAAACATATACCCTAGGCTTAGTTAGCTGAAAAAGGACATGACATGGGGCATTTTTGTTTAAATACTATCATATAGCATAGTCTAAGACACGCTGACATGGTATATTAGGAATATACCACAAGAGGATATCAAAGTTATGATTTTGCGTACATTTAGTTTTATATGCTTCATATCAAGATCTAATATACTTATTTACTTTGGTCCCCAGAAGGTCTTGTCTACTTGTGCAAATATAGACTGATCCCTCGAAGGATGGTTCTCCATGTAAAATTCAAAATATCAAGGTGTCAAAAATTAAAGCATACCCTTGAAGTAGTAGGGCCCAGCCCATTTAGCAACTGGTTGTCCTCCTACATTGATCAGCCTGTCAAAGCAAAAACATCAAAATGTAAAAGCTCCTAGGAGCAGCTTCCATAGCAACTGGTTGTATGCCTACAGTAGCCCGTAGTAACTAGTAAGCCTACCTGTAACAACATCTGGTTGGTTTGCACCTATAACCACCCATAGCAACTCTAGGCCTACATGTAGCAACTCTATGAACTTGTTGCACCTACAACCACTTCGTAGCAACATCCAGGCCTGCACGGTAAGCAACTCTTGGTTGTGCATCTAGGAAGCCACCCATTAGCTTCAATTCTCTCATTACCGAAATACTTGTATGCAACTATCCATTGGTAATGTGCATTCAACTATAGTTACCCGTTAGTAACTGCAAGTGTTTTTCAGATTTCAAAACCCATCACGTACATACCAAATCCATAATAAGGCAATTATTTCATTTTTACTCTATTTTATTTAGTCACATTTTTTATACAATTCATTTTGAGATCACATTTTGAGTCATTTGATTAATTAAATTATTCAACCACTTTCAATGAAATTATGTCAAACATATTTTTTAAGATTAAATCTAATATTGTTATCTGACATTAATACATTCAAATTAAAAATCATGTAATACACATAAAAAATATTAACATGTGAGAATCAAGGAAAAACAACAAAGGTCATAAAACCTCATCATCATCATCATCATATATATAAATCAAGTCCATATACATCATGATCACCTTCATAATATATCATATCAATGTCATACAAAAATGGGATTCTATGAGTCGTACATCAAAATATATCATATCAATGTCATACAAAAATGGAATTCTATGAGTTGTACATCAGTACATATCATGAATCAGTAAAATGGAACTCTCTGAGGAACTCGCTAGGGAGGGGCATTACTTCCCTCTCCTCCCTGATCACCAGTACCACCAACAGCTCCAAAATCTCCACCAACTCCTTCCTCATTTCCACCTCCTCTCTCTAGTCTCCAAGGTGGGTGAGCTACACTCATTGCACTAGTACTCGGGCATGCCACCTTCACTGCCAAATAATCAATATACAATCTAGCATCTGGATATTCGTGAGTCACCATATCAATATAATATTGTAACTTTACCCATAATGTCTGATAATGGGCCATAAAAACTAACTCTGGTACCACATGTGCTCTCCTTGATTCGTTAGCCTATGGTCTTTATCCACTAGCCTTTGGTCTCTATCCACTAGCCTATGCTGGCTATGAGCTATCACCGCCAACTCCGCACCAGAAACAAAAGACCTGAAAATCCCAAAGGCCTTCCTTATCCCATCTCTCTACTACTAATATTGGTCTCTATTTGTGATATCCTGAGCCAATATGCACTCAAATTCCATCACGCTCAATCACTAAACTATCTCTCTCGGCTATCAGGGCATCCTAAACACCCTAAGAGATCATCTCTCTCTACGTGTCGCATCTCTCTCTCCCTCCACTATGGCCTTCTCATCCATCACCACTACAATAGCTACAGCCAAATCACTATCACTCTCCTCCTCATCATTATCATCATCATTGTTAGAAACCTAAATGTCCTCCCAAACCTATTCTCCTCCCTCCACCCAAGCACAGACCTGCCTCGCCCATTGCGTAACTCGGGTCCTATTAAAATATCTCAGTGCTCAGGTCCACCACATTGTATACTCTAGGGTCACCCCGACATCATCAAGAGGTACAATCTCTCCATCCTCAATAGGGCCCAAAGCCCCATGTTTCTCACCTATGATCATAGGCCTCGTAACACCAACTCTCAGGGTCTCAGTATCTTTGTCCTCTCATCTGTATTGTATCGACTCCTCGGGAAAATCATGTATCAATCATAAATTTTCTCCTAATATGATCAAAATGGAGCAACTCATGCTCACCCACTCTACGATCCTAAACCCATATATCTTATGTAATCCTATCAACTCATCAAGGTACTCAAGCCAATCATGGAAATCCAGGTAAGGCCTCCCTACTACATCAACAACCTACAATCCAGATAGTAATTCTTGATAATATCCTATCCTCCTCCTCTTCAACCCTCAACCCACATCTTACTGCCTACACTCATGAAGTCGGGGATGCTCATCACCAATCATCCACAACATATCAAAATCATATTTACATTAAAACATCAACATCAACATTATCACCTAAAAATACTAACAACATCTAAAACATCAAAACATACCACTAACATCAACATTAACATTATCACAAAATATAATCAACATTAAAAACATAAATATAAATACATACAATACTAATAACCAAATTGGAACCACAAATACCATACAAAATTGAAAACATCTCTTGAATGTCCAAAATCATACTTTATCAATCAAAAATAGAAATCGTCCATACCACAAGTGAATTGTCAGTGATTCACTTCAATTGTTGGCAATTCCATGAATCATCGGTGATTTATGTGCATCAAAACTAGGGCATTTGTGTGCCCCCCTACATGGTAAAAATCCTAAAACTAACAAAAAAACTAAAATTGCCTACCTCAGCCATCATGGGTTTCCAGTGTCTGCTAGATGAGGCGATGGTGGTCAAAATTTTCACTCTTTCACCCAAAAACATGTTTTTTCAACCTAATTTGCTCTGTCAAATCATATTTGGATTGGTAAAAATGAGCTTAATAACCATGTGAGTGGCTATTTATAGCCTAAATTTTACCTTGGGGCAATCGTCGATGATTGCCCTAATCATCAGTGATTTCGTCAATCGCTAACGATTCGTTATAGTTTTGGCATGTATTCCCTTTTTTTCCCCAAATCATGTCAATCACCACTCTTTTTCACAAAAATTTTCCTTTTAAAGGACCCTAGTCCTTTAAAAATCAAATCAAATAAACAAAATAAACATCGGGATTTGTCATATGTCTATAGGAGGCGTGCCCTTTGGCCCCCATCACTTGACATTCCCATCTATTTAGCCTACTTTCACATGTCACACGACTATAGGTATTGAACCCTTTGGTTCCCCTATCTTTTGGTCCCCTTGGTAGCACAGTATGTTTTAATACCCTTTGGACTAGGGAAACTTTTGCAAAACACATCATATACAAACACTAGTGTTCCATGTGTTGTGTTGTAGTTGGATCATCCATACAAATCAAATTTTCATTGTTTTTGTCTAATGCTTTGCCATTAAAACTGCTAGACAAAAAGGGGAAAATTTAGACACCGAAAATCTACACTCCATCATCCTTATCCAAAAATCATTAATTAAACACACCAATATTCAATACAATGCACCCTCCTCTTTGATTAATTAATCAAATCAACATTCCACAAATACATCTCTCATTTTTATCAACACATTAATATTTCACCCCTAAATTAATTAAATATTAATAATCTACATAATCCTAAGTCCTACATAATACACCCCCTTCATTTGTTTAACACATCCAAGTTATATACCCATTTATCTTTAATTAATTTAGTATGTATTAATACTTCATATCCTAAATAAAATACATATTTCATTATTATCAATATCCTATTATCTATCAATTGTCTTACATAATCCTATATTCGTACACTTAATGAATCACCAAAAACCACCTAATATATATCCTAAAACAAACCTAGCTAAATTAGACAAAATCTAACCTATTTCATCACCTCCCTAAACAAATCCGCCACGTTTCCATCCAAACCTCGACACTTCCCAACAAATTAACAACTCATACCTCGAAATCCAAAACAAGAAACCTTGATTTGGCAAAATTTTCAACCATTTTCCATCCAAAGCTAAATAGATCGAAATCATCAGCAATTTGGGTAATCGCCAGTGATTATTTAAGAGAAATTTTTTAGTCTCTTTTGGGGGATCATCCACTTGAATTTTCGAGCTTGAGATTCACACCTGAGAATTATTCTGAATCAAAGTGTTTGTGTTATCGTCCAGTAACATCTCAGCACTCATCAAACATCTCCAAGTAGTTTTAAAGATCTTTTGGATCTGTATCCTATTATTCCAATTTCAAGCTTCATCAACTTCTCATATCATTGGTCATCAAGGTCAAAAATTATTCACATCTTTATAACAAGATCCAGGTACTATTTATGTGTTCATTTACGTATTTTGCATCATTATCTATGCCTCTATAAGTTCATGATTTTAAATTAATCAGCTAAACATTGCATTTTATCATTCTGTTAGTACCCTCTAGAATCACCAGCAATTCCTAGAATTACCAGGAATTCCTGTCAAATTATTTCTACTATCATCTCACATTTAATCTCCTTTAGCAATTTATTCTGAATCTATTTATTTCTAACATTTTATCTAGCATGGATTGTCTTAGATGGCAATAGGTGGTTCCAAATCATGAGATTACCTAGTATCAACTCATTTCCCATTGTTCGTCATCCATTATACTAGGAACAATATTACATCCTTCACGATCTTGAGATGTGTGCTATCTACTCTGCCCCTTTGGATCATTGACAGAGCATCTTTGAGTCCACTCAACAAATCTGTGACACTGTAGAGGAATTTTCGAAAGCATACTTTCAGGTCCAATGCATTCAAGTTGATCCTACTTATTTTGAATATTAGTATGAAGCTGAGTTAGAGGATTTGAACTCTGAAGCTAAATACGAAGATGAAATTGACTCTGAGGAATTTTGATTCTAAATTTGGGCACCAATATGACACTGAAGAGGAGTATTCATATTTCTTTAAAGAAGAATACACTAAACACAAGAATTCAGATTTCTCTTAAGAAGAAGAGTTAAGAGTTCACCGAAGAAGATAATTCAGCTTTCTCTGAGAATTCAAATTCTAAATTAGATTCTGAATTCGAGACATATTTCATATCTTTCATTTCTCATTGTTTATCAGCTATATTTTTATAATTAAACTTAAAACTTGCCACAACATTTATCATTTATTATCTATTGTTTATCACAAATTGTTTTTAAAGTCACTTGATTGTGTAAAAAGTGGATTGACATCCTTATCAGGAATTCCTTTGATTTTTGGGGACTGGCCTTTGCTAGGAAATCTGCCCCATATTTTACTAATCATATTTTGTTTAGTGTTTGTGATCTGTAGGTGTTATCGCAGGAGGAGAGCCTATATCATTTCATACACAAAGTGTAATATCAATTACCATCAGTCACATCCATGGGTATCGCTAAACCCCGTCATTCTGAGGTTAGTTAAATTTTACTTTCTTGCTTATTCAATTAAGTTGAAGAGGTAGGGTTTATTCTCAACAAGGTTTTTGGTCACACTTATTCTGATGTCTTACACAACTGATAATGACTTATAAATTAACTCACTTCTCCTTCTTCTCTTCTTTGTTCCATTTTCTCTTTCTGCAGAAACTCCCCTTACAAGAATTTTCAACAGTGGCTCCACTCTTTACCACAACACATCTCACTCTCTACAGCAACAACAATTTTTCTCTTATCAACAACCTATTCAAATTAAAAACCCTTTTTTTATATTTGTTATACCTTCAGAAAGGACCCTTCACATTCATTTCCCACATTCAATAGAGAAGGTGGTTTATCTTCTAGAATATCTCTTCAAATTTTGGTGTTTTACATTCCATTGCAAAGAGGATGAGATAACTTTTCCAAAAAATCCAAAAACTTAAAAAATTGGACACATGGAGTGAAAGATATTGCAAATGTGGGTCTAAAGGATAAATTTTACACTAGGTTTCAAATCAACATACATAGTCCGCAATAGCCTTCATATTTTAACTTTATAATATTTTTGTAAATCCTTTGTTGATCGATTAACTTGGAATTTTGGGGAACTGGTGGTATAATGGAACTCGGGCCTTCTCCTTTTTGTTCTTCCACCCCTTACTATGCGCACTTTACCCCATTTTATTTTATTTTCAGGTCATGATGACTTGTAGGGAACAACCCCTCTCGTGGAATTATTCCATGTGTTCAACCTATATCTATATTTTTTGCAGTGCTTGGAACTTGTTTGATTTTCAGGTCAATCTACCTTGCAGAGAACAACTCTCCTCATGGAACTTGTTCCACATCCACTTGATTCTCGTGAATCCTTATCTCTAAGCAATAAAATGATTTTTGGCTCATGATGGCTTACAATAAATTTGTGTCTCCTAATTACCCTTGTTCCATCTACAATCCCAACTTTTGTACTTCACTTGACTCTTTCACTCGCCCAACTCCTTTGTCGTGACTTGAAGTGGCTTGCGAGGAACTTCATCCTACATGTCTTTGTTCCTCTTGGAACCTTTATGCCTGTATTACCTTCCTGGCCCATAATACTCTAACTTATTCACTTCACCCACTCCTTTTTTCACCCCATAGGGGCTTGCAGGGAAATTCATCCCACCCGAAACTATGCCACTTGGGTCCTCTATTCCCGATATGCCCGCTTTATATGCAACTAGTGACTCCTTAGTCCTGCGGCTTCAATCATTATGCGGGGAACTTGTGTTCCCAGGGGACCTATTCTACCCACACCTCAAATGTCCACAATACACTTTTCAATACCTTTAGTGGACTCTTATATCACTGATCAAGCTTGCAACATTCTGAGTTCATCTTGGAACCATTCTGACTGCTACGCCCTTAACCTATTGCTTGTATTAAGATATGAGTAGCCAAATTGTGGCTTACCATATCATTTTATTATATCATTTATAATTTCTCATGCTTAGTAGGTCAACCTTGGTGATGGTCATAGCATATGAATAGTATATATAGGGGATTGTAGGTAGTAGTTCATTATCATTTCAGCATTTGAGTCTTATTCTATGGTTTAGAGGTTGCCCCCTCAAAGTGGCGAAGATATTCTAATTGCATATTAAGATCATTATTCTGATATATTGTGTTATTTGGTGTTCTATTGTTGCTCATAATCTGAATTATATAAGTAATTTCATTACAAATGGTATCAGAGCTGCGATCTGGGCCAAAATTAGGGCAAAAACCCTAATTTTTTGTTTCTTCTCTATCTTATGAACCACATCAAATTTTTGGGTGAATGTTTTACCAGAGTTTGGAATTAGTTCAAGTAAAAATCTCTAACAATTTTAGACCTTTTTGATATCATTTGCAAAAGTTATTACAAATTTAGGGTTTTTGATAAAAACGCTCCCTAGATTGAAATTTTTGGAATTGTTCATATTTATTTACATTTTCAGAAAGCTCACAAAAAATAAGTATTAGTATCTTCTCTGTGTTTTTTCCTATTCGTAAAAAATTGTATTGAAGCCCTAAACCCTAAGGTTTGACATCATGGTGGGGCCTTCCAATAGAGCAAAAAATAATCCGGTCACTCCGGGTAAAACCCCAGATAAATATGGGGTATTGATTAAAGAGTTAGAGTCAGAAGGGGTAAATACAGATTCCTCAGCACTAAGGTATACCTCAGTTGATCATAAGGTGAGCCAACTTGAGTATGAGCTGTGAAATGTACAATATGAGATGGCCTCTAGAGGAGACATTGACCAAATCAATAAGTAGTTGGATGATATCATGCAACATGTAAAGGGTAAACAGTATGACCCAAATCTGCCCCATATCAACCAAGTAGGATCTTCAATTCAAAATCATGGACAAAATAGCCATGTTGGATCACTTTTCTAGCCTAATCAGAATCCATCTTGTTTGTAACCATGGAACATGATGCCAAAAGTGCATATGCACAAATTTGATGGTAAGGATCTCCTAAATTGGATAAATCAAATGGATAAATTCTTTGAGTTACATCAAACACCATCAGCACAAAAGGTGATAGTGGCATCCATGTATCTTGAACCAGACCACTTCATTTGGTATCGATGGTTATGTGCTCAGAGGCAAAAGAATGGTCTCAGTGTCACTTGGATAGTTTTTATCGAGGAGTTACAATTGCACTATAGTTCTAATGTTTCAGAGAAATACTTTAGTCAATTAGAAAATTTACGGAAAACAGGATCAGTCAAAGATTATGTGCATCAATTCTAGAACCTATCCTTAAGGGTGGAGAATATTCCAGAAGAGAATCTAAATGACCTATTTCGTGTGGCTCTTAAGGACCACATCAAGCATGAGGTACGTATGTTTTGATTTTATTATCATGGCACATTGAGTAGAGGAAAATTTTCTTTGTAGTAGGAGGTCACCTTTCATTAACACCAGAGACCGTAGTATCTCTTCCCCTTCATTTGCTAGGCCAATTAGACTGACTCCTCAACAAATGGAAGAAAAGAGAGAAAAAGGATTATGTTTTAACTGTGATAACAAATATGGACCGGGACACAAATGTGCTAAGAAGAAGTTGTTCTATATTGACAAAGGTAATGAGGATAATGAGGAAGCTGAAATTATAGGAGAGGTTGAGGAACTAGTAGAAGATGAAGTATAGGATCACCAGCCTACAATTTATTTCCATGCATTGTCAAGTATTAGTACTCCTCAAACACTCAAGTTTATTGGCTATCTTAAAAAATTGAAGGTGATGGTGTTGATTGACTCTGGGAGTACTCATAACTTAATAAATAGTAAGTTAGTTACCCGCCTCAATTGTTTTATTTACCCAGCTCCAGGTTATGATTGTGGATGGTGGGATAGTAAAGTGCATAGGAAAGTGCCATAGTATCAAGCTTTCCATGGGAGACTACATGTTAGAATTGCATATGTTTTCTATTTCTATGGGAGGGGCAGATATTATTTTTGGTGTCCAATGGCTCGCAACCTTAGGTACTATAAAGATGAATTTCTAAGAATTGTTCATATGATCTCATTCAGATGGAAGGAAAATAAAATTGAATGGGATGGTAGCTAAGTCTCCACAGATTATTATCTCTCATCAGATGTAGAAGGTTCTCATAAAAGGAGTCCATGGATTTATAGCAAAGTTATTTTCCATAGAAGTATAAAATACAGAGTCTTCAATGCCACCCAATCTTCAGAAGATTGCTTATGCTCATTTATTTTTTTCTGATGCAATTCCAAAGGGACTACCACTAGTTAGGGATCATGATCATTCCATTCAATTGATTCAAGGGAGCCAAACACCTAACATCAGACCATACAGATGCCCATATTCGTAGAAAAGTGAGATCAAGAAAATGGTTCAAGAAATGTTGAAGGCAGGTATCATCAGGCATAGCCAAAGTGAATATTCTTTACCAGTGGTTGTGGTATGTAAGAAGGATGAAACATGGAAGATGTGTCCAAATTACCAAGAACTCAACAAGTAAACCATCAAAGATAAGTTTCCTATTCCAGTAATTGATGAATTACATGGTGCTATTTATTTCAAAAAATTAGATCTTCGTTCGGGGTACCATCAAATTAGAATAAAAGAGGAAGATGTTCATAAAATGTCTTTTAAGACTCATGAGGGCCATTATGAGTTTTTGGTTATGCCTTTTGGTCTTACAAATTCACCCTCAACCTTTTAAAGCTTGATGAACACTATTTTTAGGCCATTTTTAAGGAAAATTGTATTAGTTTTCTTTGATGGCATATTGATTTACAGTAAGACATAGGAAGAACACTTACATCATGTAAATAAAGTGTTGGAATTTTTGGAAAAACATACTCTCTATGAAAATCCATCCAAATGTTCTTTTGGTGTACAAGAGGTAGAGTACTTGGGTCACATTGTATCCTATGAAGGTGTCAAAGTTGATCCTTAGAAGATCAAAGCTATGGTAGAATGGCCAAGGCCCAAAACTCTCAAAAATCTTCGTGGGTTACTAGGATTAACAGGGTACTACAAAATATTTGTGTGGGGATATGGTAGAATAGCAACCCCACTCACTGTATTACTAAATAAGGATGCCTTCCATTGGACAGAAGTAGCCACTAAATCCTTTGAGCAGCTGAAGGAAGCCATGTGCAGCACCCCAATTTTGGCTACTCCTAACTTCTCAAAAACCTTCATTGTTGAATGTGACACTTCATGATCAGGATTGGGAGTATTTATAATGCAAGAAGGAAGAAAAATTACATTTGAGAGTCACCAATTCAAAGGAAAATATCTACTCAAATATGTCTATGAGAAAGAAATGATGGCTATTCTTCATGCAGTCAAGCAATCAAGGTCCTATCTCATGGGTAGACACTTGAACATAAAAAATGATCATGATAATCTCAAATAATTTTTTGAGCAAAGGTTATCATCTGAGGAACACCAAAAGTGGGTAACAAAAATGTTGGGTTATGATTTTGAAATCATATACAAAAAGGGTAAATAAAATGTAGTAGTTGATGCATTGTCCATAAGGGATACATCCACAAATGCCTTACTATGTGGAATGTCCATGTTGACGGTCAATTGGGTGTCTGAAGCAATATTGGAATGGGATCAAGACAAGGTACACAATCTCTAATACAAAATATCAAGAAAGGATCTATGACATCTAAAAAATATGAGTGTAGAGGTAGTGCACTATGGTATAAGGATAGGTTATACTTGAGTAAAGATTCTGAGTTGAAGCATAAGATTATTGTAGAGCTACATGCCTCGCCTGTTGGAGGACACTCTAGGTTTTTGAATACATATCATAGAATAAATATATAATTATTTTGGGAAGGACTCAAGGGGGATGTACAAAATTTTGTATCTGAGAGTTTAGTGTGCCAACAGAACAAAGGGGAAACAATTAACACACTAGGTCTGTTGTAACCCTTACCAATTCCTAGTCAGAGATGGGAGGAGGTCCTCTATGGATTTCATCACTGGATTACCTTATTCAGAGGGTAAGAATGTTATTTTCATGATTATGGATAGACTCACAAAATATGCCCATTTTTTTCCCTATCACATCCATTTACAGCTAGTACAGTCACAACTATTTTTTTGGAGACAGTTCAAAGGCTACATGTAACCCCAAAGATAATTGTAAGTGATCGTGATCCTATTTCACAAGTAATTTTTGGACGGAATTATTTTATTGTTTGGGTAACATCTAGCTCACATTTCATCTTATCATCCTCAAACTAATGGGAAAATGGAAGTGTTCAACAAATTCTTAGAGGGCTATCTACGTTGTTTTGTATCAGATAAGCAGGAAAGGTGGATTAAATGGATACCACTTGCAGAATGGTGGTATAACACATCATTTCATACCTCTTCTCAAATGACCCCATTTTTAGCATTATATGGTTACAATCCACCTTCAATCACTTCCTCCTTGAGGGTGAAAACTAAGGTCAGAGATGTTGAGGAACACATTCAACATCAACAGCATGTTTTGGCTAGTTTGAAGGAGAATTTAGCATTGGCACAAAACAGGATGAAACAACAAGCAGATCAACACCGTAGTGAAAGAAATTTTGAAAATGGTGACTGTGTTTTTGTACGTCTCCAGCCTTACAAACTTATGTCCCTAAAGTAATAGAAAAAGGACAACAAACTTGCTCCTAAATATTATGGCCCTTATCAGGTTCTCTAGAAAATTGGCAGTATTGCTTATAAACTAGAGTTTCCTCCATCTTCACACATACACCCACTATTCCATGTTTCCTTCTTAAAGAAGGTTATTGGATAGAAATTTGAAGCCCAGAAAGAGTTACCAGAACTTGGCGAGGAAGGAAGAATCATTTTGGAGCTAGAGAAGATTCTGTAAACATGTACTAAGAGGCTAAGAACCAGAGACATTAAGGAATATATGATCAAGTGGAAGAATATGAGGATAGAAGATGCAACCTGGGAGGATGAAGGATTTTTGTAGCAACATCCAAGATTATTCAACATTGAGGACAACATTGGTTTAAAAGGGAAGGCCATGTTACACCCTTAACCTATTGCTTGTATTAGGATATGAGTAGCCGACTTGTAGCTTTACATATCATTTATACTTTCTCATGCTTAATAGGTGGGCCTTGGTGATGGCCATAGCATATGAATATTATATATAAGGGACTGTAGGTAGTATTTCATTATCATTTGAGCATTTGAGTCTTATTCTATGGTTTGGAGGTTTCCCTCTTGAAGTGGTGAAGCTATTATAATTGCATATTGAGATCATTATTCTAAAATATTGTGTTATTTGGTGTTCTATTGTTGCTCATAATCTGAATTATACAAGTAATTCATTACACTGACTGCTCAATGAAGTATCCTGGAACCATTGCACACTACTGAAACACCTCATACACCTTGTTTATATCACACATTTTTCTATCAGTGTTATGTGACATCGATGAGAACACCAATCAATGCATCAGGGTTCAACACAAGCCAACTCAGTCAGGTCACTTACCAGCTTGGTGAGTTCATTATTTATATTACAGGGTGAGTTCATATGGTTCATTTGACTGAGCTCGTTGGACTCTGGAAAGCTTGTTGATTATTAAGATTCATATATTGGAAGGTGAGCTATGTGTTATATCAGGTGAGTTCACATGTGGATATATGGGCACTTTGCATTTTGTACAAGATTGACCCACCTCGGTCATATTATTAACCATCTCAGAAAACTTTATATGGCTCTTCCCATGTAGGGCTCTCAAAGTGTGACCAGCGTGCCACATAACCACCTTAACATGCCACAACACCACCTATTCACCACTTGGTACCCTCCATATACCACCGCTCATGAATAAAGACCACCGCTGAAGCATTCATGGGGTGGAAAAAGGATTATTGCATGGCCATGCCACTTTTAAACTATGGCAGTCAGGCCTTTTTAAAGTCTTAGGTAAATGGTATTCCCATGTATGTGGGACAAATTCTTCCCACCATTCAAAGATACCCAGTGAAGACCCACGTGACAAGTGGGGGCGGTATATTTAATACAATAGACCAGTCAAAAATCCCATAAGAATGGGCCATGCAAGTGAAAAATCCAATATGGAAGTGGTGGTGAAAATGTAGGCCACTAAAAATATAATAAAGCCTTAAAAAGGTTTTATAATATCCACGGTGAGGTGGAATTTGGTATATGAAGCAGTGGAAGGGTCGATTGGGGAGAATTTAACCCCCAACTACCCATTTAAAATATGTATGCCTCACCGCTCTACCATAATATCTTGGTGAGCTATAAAAAGGGCTCAAACCTATTTTTACACACAATTGTTCTGTACATAGCCATAGGCTTAAAATGTAGTTTATAGAAATCACCATTTTTGGAGGGCTTAGAGTCAGAATTGGCTTACGGTGTAAAAAGGAGATTCGTTCATAATTTCCATATGCTCGTAATGGTGGTACTATTTCTAATTTGGAGGTATTTTGGCACCCTTCTACCTTACGGAAGTCATATCAGTGCTTGGAGTTCATTTTGAGCCTTGGTCAAGCGTGCCTCTCATCAAAGGAAGACTATTTAGAGACTCTTACATCTGCAATGATCACTTTACGTTAGGTTATTGTTACTCAGTGGACTTGGAGGAGATATTGTCTTCAGTATTCCAATTTGGATTCATATTGAACCAACTGGATCTATGATCACCTTTCTTTATCTAGTTCAAATTCATGGGTAAGTGACTAGGTATGTGATCATTGGGTGGAACTTGTATACAACTATCATTGGGCAGAATCCCTGGATAACTATCATTGGGCAGAATCCCTAGACAAATATCATTTGGTGGAATCCCTATAAAACTATCATTTGGGTATCAGATCAGATAGTTTCACTGGTATCCTCAATAGGTTCATCACTTCCTTGTATATTTGTACTTGTTTACAAATAAGATGTGTAATGAATCAATTCATATAAACCCAGAGACATAGGCATTGCCAAACTTCGTTATCAATTTTCTTTGCAATGTGTGTGCACTTTCTTTACATTGAAATTTATATTAAATTGATAATATTGTGGAGTAATTTACAAGTGCCTATAGGGTTCAATGGATAGTTAGAAAAAATTACTCTTGTTTTGGATCAAGTTGGTATCAGAGCTAGTTGATTTCGTAATTGCTTCAGTTCTATATGGACACCATTTTAAGATTTGCTAATCCCATTAGTGCAGACTATTTGGTTTAATCTTCTTACCTGGCAGTTTTGTAGTATTTTCGGAGACAGTTGATTTGTAGGTAATCATGGGGAAAGCTTTGAAAATGTAAATACTAGAAGAGCTCGAGAGCATCAATCGACAAATTTAGGTTGTAAAATTTCTTATCCGCTCTTTTAGTTTGAAAATTTTGGCTTTGATATTCAAAAAATGTGGGATGTGTTTCCTTGTACATTTTGTGGGATGCATAACCATTATGTTTTCATATATTGGAAGAGAAGTACCTTGTTACAAAAAAAAATTCCATTCTACATGAACAAGGAAAACCAAAAACCTCCATTTCATCATTCAGAGGTGAGAAATGATAAGCGGATTTCCTCATCTCAGAAGAAGGTAACGAGGAAAGTTTGTGAGCATTGTCATGTGAATGGGCATCGGGTGGACACTTTTTGGAAACTTCATCCATCTCACCATCAGAGTAATGGTAAGAAAAAGATGGAATATATACCTCGTGTAAAGGTAAATGAAATTTTGCATCCACCACCAGTTGAAAATTCAACCCTGGAGCAAGTGATACCTATAGATGAAAATTTCTTAGCATGGGTTGGTCAACAATTTTTTCAGCTATATCTTGCATAGCTCTTGATTTGTGAATAGCATACATTGTTAGACCCATTGTTGGGCCCCTTAGAAATGGCTAAGTACAGAAGGGTGCATAGACACACAAGGCATAGTTGAAGGAACATACGCAAGGATAAAGCGCACAGGGCAGAGTTTAGAGAAGTATTTAAGGAAGCCCATGGCGTGCATGTGGAAAGAACCAAGGGTTTGAGACTTAGCCATTTTGGGTGTTTTTGTAGAACACGTGAAAAGCATGACCCGAATGCGTATGTGGAGTGGATAACATGCCATCCTGCGGACAAGGTGGCCCAGAAAGGAGCATGCCTGTGGTAGAAGCTTCTAGAAGTTCATCATAGTAAAAAGTGGAAAGCTCAGGCCTGGAGGAGCATTCTCTTATGGAGGACCACATTTAGACACTTGGAATCAGATATGAGGCCACTGGAGGATGAGTTAACATTATAGAAATCCTATATATATAAGTTCCTATAGAAGTAAAAAGAAAAGGAGATAACCAAATAGTGGGCAGAGCTTTGCAGAAATACTACAACAACTCTGCTAGTTGGGTAGTGGTGTTTAGGGAAGGATGTATCGAAGGTTTGGGGCTATAAATTTATTTTTCGAGCCTAGTCATATGAGTCCAGCTATAATGCATGACTGCAGTCTACTTCTTTGTAACATTTTGTAATGGCTCCATGAGTGTAATGAGGTTACCAGTTTACAATGAATATGAACATTGATGATTTTGATGCATACATATTTCTCAAAATTCTTTTACATTTATGTTTATAATTAAGTAAGAGTGCTTGTACAACTTCTTCTTTTTTTGGTATAAGTTATTTAATCTGTTAAGCATTTTCTGTCTAGAATGACTGCAAGGATCTAGAAGCCATTCCGAGCTCTATGATGCTTATATATTTTACTCCTTTCAAAAACCCTTGAACATGGATCATAGATGATGTTTCCCACTAAACTCACATAAAATTGAGATTCAGCTCCCACGCGTGCCTTGGGTGAGTGCCCATAACTACTGGGTGATAGGACGACGTGCATGGGGTTCCTTTCTTTTATAATGAAGGTAAAAATGACTACATATTGGTTCCATTTCCGGGACCTCTTTTTGAAGTTATAGTGGGAAATGGCATACATCATGATCTGGATAATTAGTAATGACAGAATGTTTAACTCTAGAAAGTGTTGAATCATGGTTCAAGAGCATGGAGGATGAGTTTTCTAATAGATTCAGCACTGGGCCAGATCTTGATGCACGTAAATGAGTAAAAGAGAACCTCTACCATGATTTATATGAAATATTTTTCTGTTGCTTCCCAGTAGAACTACATGAATGGCTCTCAGCGTATGTGTCTAGATCAAGTTGGTATTCTATATTTTGTGTGTGGACCTAAGAATATTACCAGAGGCTATAGGATGTGGATCTGATGTGGGCTCGTGCTGTAGATCATTGGTGGGAAGGTGTGTTGGCTAGCTACACTCTAGAGTATGCTATTTCCACATATTATTTCCCAGAAGTTCTTGAGTTTGAATTTATGTGGGAACCTAGAGGATTGTTTCTACATGTTATCCCCCTGGTAATGAATATCTTGGTTGTTACTTTGGGTTTAAAGGCATTTCCAATGGCCATCTAAACCATTCTAAGCACTGAGTGAGGGAGCTAGGGTGAAGGAAGATGGCAGATATTACAACAGAGAAGGAAATGGAGGAGAGACAACTCAAGTATAGTGAAGCATGTGAAAGGGAGATTACTAGACAACACGAGGATGCAAGTGTGATGGATCTATGGAGGAAGACAGTACGGGAAGGAGTAGAGGTTCATGCAGAGGATGTGGAACCTGAGCAGTCTGTGCTACCCCATCTTAGCAAGCATGTAAGAGAGACCCCTTTGGCTTCTGATGAGATTTCATCACATGGAGAAAGATGAGTCATTGGCACATATCTAAACCCACCGAGTGACCAAACCCTAGAGCTTGGTTTTATAGAACAATGAGTATCATTGACCCAGTTGGAATCAATGGAAGTAACAAGTCTACACCTAGGAGGTACAATTTTTTAGTCCCCACTTCTATGGATACACATATTCTAGTATTCAGAGGAGTCTTTGGATAAGGAGAAAGTATCCAAGCTTTGAGTCTCACGTCTAGGAGTGACACGGGGTATAATAGTGGTAGTGGGGAATTATCACAGACCATCAGGGTATAATTCAGTGGAACCATGGGGACACTTGGCACGACTACAATAGGACCTAGTGGACCTAGTGGTTCTAGTGGATCTAGTGGTTTAGAAGGAACATGACCTGGTGGACCTAGTGGATCCGACGGCCGGAGGAAACACTGGAGGAAATCAAGGCTTTGGATTAGGATGACAAGGGCCCCAACCACCCCCTCAAGTTTTCTTTCAGATGTCATTACACTTTCCATATTATAGAGGTATTGAGGATGTTATAGAACTTGTTCACAAGTTTGAGCTATTATGGCAACACAAAGGGGATCACAACCTCGAAGCGGAAGGCTAGTCAATTTATAACAACGTTGCAGGGGCACATGCATAGCTGGTATAGGAAATATAACCCTCATAAAATGGTGGTGGATTATACTAATTTGAAGAATGCATTCTTGGCATAATTCCACGTCCCTAAGTTTGAATAGAAGAGTATCAGTGCCCTATGAAGGAGATTCAACAAGGAATGGCAGAAAGTGTGTGGGAGTATGATGCACGCTTTAAAACTCTCTTGTCTAAATTATCTTATGATATTCACCCTTCACATCATGCTCAGTGGTTTGTTGGAGGATTGATCACACCTTTTAGAAGGGCCTTATCTCATAAAACTTTCATAGACCCACGCAAGGCATTAGAAACTACTTTGCTCTCCGAGGCTGTTTGTAGTGATGATACTAGAGTTAGCCCATTCCTAGAGGCTCAAATTGTTGTTATGGCTAAGTAACTAGAGAAATTGTCTGCAAACTCATCCCATGAGACTCGTAGTGGTTTATGGTGCAAATATTGTTAAGTAGAGGGGCATGTCAATGGTAGTTGTCCCCGGAGGGTAATACGTGCCGTGACAATAGACTATGAAATTTTTCATGGGGACCATGATGCGAGTAGGTGCCCCTTGTTACAATGTGCATGTGTCTTGCTACTGTAAGATTTACACCTCTACAACCAATGATATTAAGGACTGTAGGCTCATTGATCATATCCATGAGGCCATTGATCATGGGGTACGCCAAACCAGCATTGCCAGTAGTTCTAGAGGGGATGATCGCCACTATGAGGAGTGCACAGATGGTGGCACACACAGAAGGGTATTTTGTGAAGGATTCCATGGTCATAATAAATACAGGGGGAAGGGGTGAGTTCCCATGTGTAACCTATTTTAATTGTGGGTCTACATAACATTATAAATGGGAGTTCCCAGACCTATTACAGTGCTCATGGTGTGGAAAGAAGCTCAAGTATGAGGAATTCCCGGATTTGTTTGAGCACATGAATCAGCTTCAACAGAAAGACAAGGGAGCTGCAATGGTAAGCATCAAGAAGTCAGACACACAATGGATACCATGGGTAACATGTGATGTCATCTTGGAACCTATTTTGGTAACAACAAGAGCAGAGGCCATGCGTGTAAAGGAAATACCAAGGCAAAGGACCCTGGTTTCAAGAGAGGAAGTAGTTCATGGGAAGTACCCCAGACCCCACACATCAAAAGGAAGTATATCAAGATACCATGGATGTCATTTGTAGTTTACAAGAAGAAATATAGTGCCTAAAGGATCAGTCCAGGAGGGAGGAGAGAAGAAGGAATGTCGAGGCACCAAGAGATGACCTAGATGAGGTTAAGGAAGTATTTAAAATGCTAAGGAAAGAGAATATTATTCCCTTGTTAGGAGCATGGTTAAGGGAGAAGGTACCATGCGCTGGAGAAGACCACGAGAGACAGATACTACATGAAAACCTCCCCCTCATAGCCTTTACTATGACAAAGAGATCACATTAGATGCAATCATAGATGGATGGCTCCTTAGTAATATCCTCATTGACACAGGTGCGGAGGTCAATATTCTCACATTGTATGCTTGGCATCAAATGGGAAGACCTTTATTACAGCCATCTTTGAATGTGATGTATATGGCAAACAAAATGAAGGAAATTCCCATTGGTTTCTTAAGGGATGCATCTATCACTATCCAGGGAGCTAAGTTTACTAGAAACTTCAAAGTCTTGGCGCTTGCCGAGGCAGACGATTTCCCAACACTACTTGGGTGCCCGTGGTGTTACAAGAACAATGTTGACCTTAGTTCAACAAGGGGTACATCAAATTTTAAAATAAGGAGGAGTGGGTATTTATACCCTTAACTAATGGGAATTCAACACCCTATACTAAACCTTTAGGGGAATAAGTCTTAGATAGGATATATGTGTGCTCAATCAGGGATCCAGAGATGATCCATCTTACTAACGGAGTTATCCAGTTTGAGGATGCTCAATCACTAAGTGACACCACTAGCCTAGCATGTGATAATTGGGTGCATGGGACTTATGAATTGATCAGATAACAGTTGAGAGGATTGGTAACAAAAGTAACAAAGGCGCGTATGATCCGAGCACCTAGGAGGAAAAAAATTACCTAAGTATTCAGAAGGGGCCTTCCCTGAGATATTTTTATAGTGAGATGGAAGATCAGTGGAAGGAGGAGAAGGAATGAAGATGGGATGATAAGTTATTTCCTACTGAGCACAGCAGCACGGTGGTGGGATACACATCAGGAGAGCCTTTTGGAATGGCGCGAGGTGATAATTTCTCTCTCTATCAGGTTTTCTAGAAGTAACATGCCCACTGCCATCAAGGACTACCATGGTAAGGAATCCACCTCTTTCCACATCCAAGCTTTTGAGAAGGTATAGAGAGAAGGTGCGGAAGCTTTGCCACCATCCCTTTAGGTTCACAAGTTGTATTCTACACTATAGGGTTACACGCACGCATGGTACATATGTTCTATAGGGTTACACGCCGCCACATATCAAATTGGGAAGGCCTAGCATTACTGACCATCATTCGAATGTGTTGTAGTACTGGAAGTAACAAGCCATGAAGGTGATAAGCCCATTATAGTTTGTTAAGTGCCTTACCATGGGGGACAGTAGCTATGGCACTATCTAGGTTATTGCTAACTTTACTAGGTGGACTAGGTTTGAAGTCTTGGCACTTTAAAGCCGAGGTGGACAGATTTCCCAGAGATCTAGCTTGGGTGCCCATGGTGTGGATAATAGGACAATGCTGACCTTAGGTATCATGTTACTGATGGAGAGGAAGTACAGGGCTTAGATTTTGAACTATTTTGTAGTGACGTGCAAGGTTAGTGGATACCCTTGACGCTGATGCGTGAAGTCAACTACCCTATGAGCCTTTAAAGACAAAGAAGGGGAAGAATTCGGCTCAGATAGAAATACCTATGTGAAGCTCAATCATTGGAGATTACCAGTTGAAGAAGGAAGTCCATCCTGACCGATCGGAGTTATCCAATTTGAGTGAATGCTCAGTCAGTAAGTGACACCGTGTAGACCTAGCATGTGACTCAATTAGGTGTCATGACCATTCCTTTAGGGAATTGATTGGACGGCAGTTGAGAGGATTGGTGCACATAAAGTTAACAAGAGGCGCATACCAGATGAATCCAGCACCTACGTGTAAAGGTAAAAGATTTACCTAAGTATTCAGGAGAGGCCTTCCCTAAGATATTTTTGAAGCTATAGAAGAATTGGAAGCTCAGTGATAATTCTGATGGTAAGAAGGAACAAGAAGGATGGGCATGTTTAGGATTATGTGTGGATTACTAGGGAGTTGAATGTAGTTTGTGTCATCGGTGCTTGGGCTACCCACATCACTGGAGAGCCTTTTAGAGGGATTCGTTTCGCAAGGTGAGAATCTGCTCTCTGTGTACGGATGGATTTTCTAGGGTACCACCAAGTCCGGATTGCAAAGGACCACCATCAGAGAAGACAAATTTCACCAAGGTAATGGAACCCACCTGTTTTCATACATGGTCAAGCCCTTTGGGTTAAAGAATGCACCTTTTGTCTAGAGACGCATAGTCGTTCAGGCATTCCAGGACTTCATCCACAAATCCCTTTAGGTGCACAAGTTGGATTATTCTACACTATATTGGTTACGTGAGACACCATTGCGATAACATGAGGCTGATGTCTGAGACACGCCGCTAAGTTAAGGAAATCTGGCAAGAGCTAAGCAGTGTGACCTCATTACACCCTGTTGGGACGTTATCGAAGTATCTCATATGCCATCAGGGATTGATAGTAGATCATTGCAAGGTTTCATATATTGTGGGATTGGCGGAGCCTATGAGCCATGAGCGCAGTGCATAGATTCCATGGGTACACGAAGATAGGCTATTGGAAACTCATTATGGTGGTATGCCTAGGTATTGGAGGCACACTTTTAAGAAGAAGTACTCAAGAGATCCAGATTGAGCGTGCATGCTGTGGAATCACAGGAGAAATGGAAATCTAGCAACTTGATGGGTTGAGAATCTGAGTGCGATTGCAGGAACATAGAGCTTTTCCTAGAGTGTGGGACCATTGTGAAATCAGGGGAGCACTCCGGAGGTAGGCCGGCTCCTATTCCAGTGTTCAGATGCACCAATCACACGCAGAGAGCCTACTATGAGCCTAATCTAAAGACCAAGGAGACAGGGAGAGTTAACATCGGTTCAGAAGAGGAACCTAAGCTAAGAAGCTGATGCACCGAGGATTGGAGAACATACGTGGTGCCAATTAAACACAGACCACAGAAATGCAATGCTAAGGTCATGCACAGATAAACATATTTACAGTGAAAGATCAGGAGGATGCAAAATTAAAAACATGCGTGGGTACCATGAGAAACATCCAAAGGCATCCATTTATTTACTCTGAAGGGAGATGAGGATAAAGTTGCAAGGACGGTGCGCACCAGAGTCAAAGGAACATTACCCTACCAGATGGGAGGTTTGAGCTCCACAACTCTACCTGCCATAAGAGTAGAAGGGAAGAGCCATAGACAAGAATGATCCAAGCTTCTAGAAAGAAGCCCCTCATTACAAGCTATAGGAAGAATCAGAGATAGATAGAGTCTGATGGTCCAAATCTACCCCAAGCACCTCAAGAAGGATTCAGATTCATCTCATTATGGATGGTAGCGTGAGGACCATATCAGGGCGCAAAAGTGGCAACGCGGTATTGTGTCATTTTTAAGATCCTTGTTCCATCACCCAATTCACTGAAGAAATTTTGGAGTCGGAGTTCGCTAGAGGCACAAAAGCCGTAGGATTTCCGAACAGTCCAACCTTGTGATGAATCGGAGGTACCAGTCAAAAGTCCAGATTGCCAAAGGAAGATCTAGCGCTAGAAGACAACTTTCACTGTCAGCGCAAATGGGGAATGTTTTGCATACACGGACAGGTGCGCCTTTGGGTTGAATCCATGTGCCTGTTGACAATCCTTTTCGTGCGCATCAAAGGTTCAGGCATTTCTAGTGACTTCATCCACAAATTCCTGTGCCAAGGGCGCATTCATCTGGATGATTGGACAGTCTTATCTGGGCTAGTGAAAGACGCAACTGTGATAATTGTGTCGGCTGATGTTTACGAGAGCCACTGTACCTGTGCCAATTAAGCGCAACTTTATCCGTCTCAACATTCCTTTCTGTGCGCCAAGTGTGCATCTATTTCTATGTCAACATCCTCTTCTGTGCGACTTCATTGGGCGCACATACATATGCAAGGACGACATCCTCTTATGTGCGCCATTTCCGTGCGCCAAGGGCGTAGTTATTGTCTGGATGGGGGGACACTCATTACTGTGCGCAAATCGCAGTGTACGGACTTCTTGGGCATATGAGGTTATTACAGAAAATTCATCAAGGGGTATGCCATAGACTTCCTCATGCCTCTAGATCTACTTGGGGCTCAGATACATACAAAGTGCCTTCCATTGGGTAGAGGCGGAGCAGAAGGTGTTCGACACATTAAAGGTTAGGCTTGTCACCGCGCCTATATTACGTTTTCCCTCTTGGGACAAGCCCTTCCACGTTCATGTAGATGACTCAGCAACTACCATTGGAGTAGTGTTTACGCATCCAAGTGAAGGAATTGTTTATCACCCTCTATGTTTTGCAAGAAGGAAGTTGACACTAGCATAGCAGAATTACACCATGACTGAGCATGAGGCATTGTCAATGATCTATGCACTTTTCAAGTTTAGACAGTATCTGCTAACAACACCCTTTGTATTCTACACCAACCACATGGCGTTAAATTATTTAGTGAACAAACCCATTCTACAAGGGCGCATATGTCAGTGGGTGCTATTATTTCAAGAGTTTGAGTTTACGGTAGTTGTGAAGCCTAGAAAGAGTAATTGTGGACCTGATCATCTATCAAGGATTGATTCAGGGGAGGACGTGCAAAGTATTGAAGAGGCTATGCCAAATGAGCAACTGTTTAGGTTACAGCGTGCACCCTCAAACTTGGAGGAAATTGCAGTATTCCTAAAAGAAGGTGTAGCACCAGAAGGGATAAAGGCATTAGAAAGAAAGCAACTAGCTATACGCGTCGTGCCCTACATGTTAATCAGTGGGGACTTATACAAGTTAGGGTGTCATGAGGTTTTGCGTAGATGTGTACTAAAGCATGAGTGCCTCGCCATCATAGAGGAAACACATCAGGGAAGTACAGGTGGACACTATGCAGGTGAAATCACTACGAGTAATATTTTAATGGTAGGATTATGGTGGAAAACTCTGTATAAGGATTGCAAAGACTATTGTAAAGCGTGTGACCATTTTCAGCACATGGGCAAGCTAGGAAAGAGAGATGAAATTCCTTTACGCCCTATCCCTAGCACTGAACCTTTTGATAAATGGGAAATAGACTTTGTAGGCCCTATTGCACCAGCATCGCAGGATTGGATCACGTTATGTAATCACTTGCACAGACTATTTGACAAGGTGGGCAGAGGAAGCCCCAACTAAGAACTGCATAGCAGTCATAGCGGAAATACTTTTCTGGGAGAACATTATCAAAATGTATGGGTGTCCTTTAAGTTTAACCAGCGATAGGGGTACACATTTCTTAAATGATACCGTGAGGATCCTATTAGAATAGTTCATGGTAGCTCATCACAAGACTACCCCTTATCACCCACAAGCAAATGGAACTGTAGAAGCATTTAACAAAATAATGAGTCATACCCTAACAAAAATTTGTGATGTCGAAAGACAACATTGGGATGACAAGGTACCAGCCATATTATGGGATTACAGGACAACTTATAAAAGGCTAAACAAAGCCACATTGTTTCAATTGGTGTTTGACGCAGAAGTTGTTCTAACAGTTGATTTCATGTTACCTTCTCTATGAATTACACACGCATGAGGGTTGGCTGACGAGAAAGCACTAAAAGAAAGAATTGACAAACTAATGAAGTTGGAAGAGAGACGAACACTCACTAGGTGGAGCCAAACAATAGAAAAAGAAGAGTAAAAAGAGTGGCATGATCACCACATTAGAAACAAAAAGTTTGAGGTTGGGCAGATGGTCTTACTATATGATCCTAAGTTTTTGTGCCATCCTAGGAAGTTGACGGTCCATTGGTTGGGTCCCTACAATATCTCATACATCCTTGACTTGGGCGTGTGCCAGTTACAAGTACTGGATGGAACGAATTTACCTGGACACTTCAATGGGAGTAGGCTAAAGCCCTACTATAAATAAGTCTTCTTGGTGTTTGAAAATAAGACAGTTTTGCAGCCAATTTAGAATTTCCTTTATACTTTTCTCTTCTTGTGTTTCTCATTCGTGTTATTGTTTTGTTTTGAGCCTTGGGCACCGGTAACCCTTATTACTCTTTGATAATTTTTGAGTGCGTAGAGGACTCCGCATCATTTTTGTAACGCCCGCAAAAACAACCCACTTGAGACCCACAAACAACCTAGGTTTAGTTACAAAATTATGGAGCAAAATTTTATTTTTTTAAGGTGTTAACAACCAAAGTCTCAAGGACAATTAAATTCAACTGATAAATTTTCCCATTATAATAATTACTAATTCCACATTATAATAATTACTAATTCCACATTATAAAACAACAAGTGTAATAAGTCCACACCTAGCTCAAACTTCCTTTGGGATTAATTTAATCACTGATTACATTGACATTAATCTTGTGTGCATGTATACTTTGCTTAATGCTAAATCAAATGAAGCAAGAACTACCACCTAAAATAGTTCTACAATTTAGCTAAAACAAAGCATAAAAACCATCAAGATAGAGAACTAAGCAAGATCTAAACTAACATTATAACTTTGAAAACATGAGATCAAAACTATGCATGCTATTTTAACATCTCTACTCTCCTAGATTACCAACAAGAATGAATAGACCCATTTAGCTCCAATGGCAATCAAAAATTGCTTTTTCTGATCCTTAAATAATGTAAGAATAGGAAGCTTTAGCTCTTAACAATGGTGACCTCTCAAGAAAACAAAAGGCAATCTCTTAGTCTCTTTGTTATATGCTTTGCATTTACTCTCTTAAGAAGTTTTAGGTGTAAGTAAAAAGGTAGGTGGAGGGCTCTTTATATAGCCCAAAGGATAAAGGATTCAACACATTCTCATGAATGTGGGATAAAGGTTAAAACATGATTAGGAATGGATAAGGTTGTTTTATTAAAGGTAACCTTACTTAGAAGGGTTTAATTTATGATTAGCAAGTCATGGGAGTTGGGGTTTTTTAATTACTCAAAGGTGATTAACTAATAGGTAGATTGTAAGCTTATAGAAGATAATTAGAGGAATATTAGTACAATTTAGGCTATTATAAGGGGATTAAATCAATTAGATATTGATTTATTGGTTAAATGGAAGGGAAAGCTAATTAATTAATAATAATTAATAGTCTAGGTAAAAGGGGTGATTATTAATGGAAGGTCATTAATTAGGGTATTGTTGGATAGGCAACTTAATTAATTATCTTAGTGTAATTAATTAATGATGATATGATGGAAAATGAGTTATTTTGATGATATGTCGTTGATTTGCGAGAAAGGGGATAATTAGCGCAATTTAAGTATTTAAATTGCTTGGGCATAATTATAGGTGTCTACATTTGCCCCTCTTTGGGGTAGCATAAGTGATGCCACTTCAAAGATAGTAGACAGAAGAGATTTTGAAGGGATAGAAGAAAAATTAGTAGGAGGGAGAGATGCCACCTCGAGTGTCGATGGGGTGATGGAAGAAGCCGATCGATGATCGAAAAAGGTGAGATATAGGCAGAAGAAGGGGGACAAGGCAGGATGCCTCGATGAGAGGGAGAATTAGGGGTGAAAGGGAAGTGGTGTAGAATAAATATGGATGAGGGGGAGAAGAGCTTAGCCTCTAGCCACGTATTTGTTTAAAACAATTTGGATGTCATCATATTGCCATAGGAACTACGTCATCGGTCCTTATGAAAAATATAAGCATACGAAAAAGGTAGAATGACATGAAAATCCATAATACGAATAATTGTCCATTGCTGAAAATACCAACTCCATGCAACATAAAAAAATGCAATGCAATACGACAAGGAAACAAGCTCATCTAACAGGGAAAGTAAGTACGAACGCACATATCCAACCCAACAACGGTCAAGACAGTTGTACAAATGTTTTGTTATCAGTGCTAGAGAGATACACAAGTTCATGATTGACAAAAAGGGTTTAAAAATGATGCCCCAAGAAAGGATACATGCAAGGGGAAGTGAAAATGGACACGGGATCCATGAAAGTGTTTGTGCGCAACGAAACAGCACTAGGCAACCAAAAGTACCCCAGAGTACAGACGAAACAAGCAGCTAGCTTTTGTGAATGGTTGTGAATCCGGTGATCCACGAGTCATATTAATTAGGGAATATATGAGACAAACCAACTAGATATGGAGAAAATACCATGCGTAAGACACAAGTTTCATCTGTAAGAAGCAAGTTACCATTTTGTAGGGTGTTTTACTTTGTAGGAATTTTTTGAAGATTTTTGCCTTGTTTTTGGATTTTTTGATATAGTAAATATTTGTATTGTTTGGCTTTCTAAACCATGATAACAATTAGAAGAAAGGAGAAGAAGAAAAAGAAGGGCCTAGGGCAACAAAAGTGCCCTAGTGGAAGAAAAGAGAAACAAACGGACAAATAATGTCCTTGTTTAATGGAAAATTAAGAAAAATAATTATTTGAAAAAATAATTATTTACGAAGGGGTGAAGAAGAATAAAAATTCCATGGTGCAATAAATTTTCTGGGGGAGAAGAAAGGGGGTATTGGACAAAAAATGCCCCAATACAGTGAAAAATAAGAGAAAATAATTATTTAATTAAAAATAATTATTCCACAGCGAACAGAGGAGAAAATGGTGAGCTAAACGGGTGTCCCGGTCATCCGATCGGTGAAAAATAGGTTAATATACCCCCCCAGGGGGTAAAAACATCGCGATCAGTTCATTTTAATCACTTAGTTTAGAAAACTTATCGTGAGGCTCTGACACTCAGGAGAGATGGTGATCGCACGTGATCGTTTGAGGTGTGCTATAGATTGTAGATGATAGATCTGTAGACAATATCAAATGTTGTTTTCAAGTGTTATTTTGATGTATATGGAAGGGATGATATGATGATATTGGTGCGGGGAGGATAGATTTTTTATTATGCGCAATCCCTCTTGCCCTTATTGATGATATGATATGTGATGATTAGCTTAGCATACATGCATGATGTAAAACTTAGCATTTTTGTTTATATATGATGTATAGATGATGCTAGATGTGATGATAGTGATGGTAATGTGATGTGAATGATAAAAAAATAGAGCACATGTAAGAAACATAGCCAAATGCTACAAAGAACACCAGGAATTAATGCAATACACCATGAATCACCATGCCTTATTAACAAGTAACAAAACACAACCAAATGCATTAAGAAAGAAATAAAGAGTTAACACACTAGCATGTCGAAACCCACTACAATATGCACAAGCAAGAATGAATCTATTCTAAGAAAGAAAAGATAGACTATGACAAAGTACACCTGAGCAACAAATAACTCAAAAGCAAGCACGCAAAACACTATACAAGCAATAAGCAAAGCAAGAAAACAAGACAATGCAAGTAAATGTTTTTGTAAGATATGTTTTCATAAACCGATTTTCTATTGTTTA